>JAHRHZ010000018.1:57038877-57070040 GCA_024137785.1 Ginglymostoma cirratum
TTGGTCCTGACCCAAATCGTCAACTTTCCTGCTCCTCTGATGCTGCCTGGCCTGCTGTGCTCCTCCAGCTCCACACTGTGTTATCCTCAACTAATTGCTTTGTTTGTCAGACTTCTTGCATTAAAATAAATACCATCCAACCTTGCCAAGTTCTCTTGTGCCTTAAATTACATATAATTTCCATGCCCTCTTTATTTACTTGCTGTATTTTCTAATTTTGGCTGTTTATATCCACCTGCTGAACCTTCTCTCAGGATCCCACACCCCTGTCAAGACAGTTTAACCTCTTCCCAACAGCTCTAGCAAATCTCTCCACAAGGATGCAAATTAATTCTTTACATACACAGTTAATAACTCCATGTGTTACTGTTAAAGTAACTATGTTATTTTATCTGTAGAATATTTGACAAACATAATCATCCTTTATCTTTACTCAACAGCATCGGCTTCCCTGGAACAAAATGATTTAGGGTGTCTAGCTCAAAATTAAAATTGATGGTTATACTTGGAACAATGTAATTGAGAGTTCATAGGAAGAAATCGAAAAGCAGCAACATAATCTCAGGCATAGGCAACATCTATTAAGTATTTAAACTTCACTGATGGTTTAAAACAGCAATGATTGTGTTACTGCCTTGTAACTCTCTATTATCACTTC
Source organism: Ginglymostoma cirratum (assembly GCA_024137785.1). NCBI lineage: Eukaryota > Metazoa > Chordata > Chondrichthyes > Orectolobiformes > Ginglymostomatidae > Ginglymostoma > Ginglymostoma cirratum. The sequence continues at coordinate 57,039,536 of JAHRHZ010000018.1, forward strand.
CTACACACTGCACAGTGCGTGCACAAACCATAAAGGTTACAGTTTAAATATGATTAGGGTTGGACAAATGTTTAAGAGAGTGCATGGGAGTGCAAATACGTGCTCGCTATTGTTCTCGTGTTTAGATTGAATAATCTCAGATAACTCCATAGTTATGGGCAGTACCTGTGCTAGCCTGAGCAGGAAACTCTCAGGCTCAACCCTTGGCCTGTTGTGAAATAGTTCATGTTGCACTGGTGGAAATGACACCAGACCTCCCTAATTCGTGGAGAACAAAAATCAGCTAGAGTTCTGGCCCACATTGCAAGGTATATTTCTACTAGAAAGAGTGAGCATGTCAATGACAAACATTCTCAGGCTAAATGTTAAGCCTCACATGGTTAAATAAGTTATCAACACTTACCACTCAAAGGTTCCCCTTGGTTGAGGTAGAGGAAGGCTGCCAACAGCCAAATAATGAGACACATTATAAATCAGCACCTTCAGGGGAGAAGATGCCAAAAGAGAAAGAAAAATGTTATTGCAACTTTCACTGGAATTCATCAACTTACTCAATCCTCCCTTACTAATCTAAAGCTTTAAAGCATTTGCTGGATAGAGAATTACTGACACTGAACTCTGACACTGAACTCTGGCAACGAACAATGGTTGTATTCTCTTCACCATTTTATCTTTTAATCTGTTTTAACTTTCATCAAGGTGGTCAAGAAGCAATGGAAGCAAACTGGATTATAATTCCAATATTTTTTAATAGTTACATAGACAAGGCTTATGGATGACTTAAAGTTAAACTGTCATATCCTTATTGCAATACAAACACAATCTTAGCACAATGTCTCAGCAGTAATGTACAGTATTTCATAGCCTTTTTAAACAAAATGAATTCATCATAAAGCTTGAACATTCACCCTATTGCAAGTATGAGGAACATTTGGAATAAGAGTAGGCCATTGAGCTCCTGTGCACCTCAACTTTATTAATCCATCTTTGCTCCATATGCCTCAATACTCTGAGGCAACAAAAAACTATCAATCTAAATCCTGAAAGCTCCAGTTGTCTCTGAACCCAGAGTTTGTTGGAGAGAAAATTCCATATTTCCATTATCCTCTTGGCCTCACTCTAATTTTTAAATTTCATTCCTTTGTTCTTGATTCCCTGCTAAAGGAAATAATTCCTCCAAATCTACATTGCATCATCTTCTTTTGATTTTAAACATCTGGACCACATCATCCACAATCTTCTAACCTAGTTCATTCAATTTGTCCTCATAATTTAACCCTCTAACCCCAGTATAATTTTCAAATCTTACATTTTTTATTCACTTGTGGGATGTGGGCATATCTGGTTAGGCCTGCATTTTTTGCACATTCCTAACTGCGCTTGAGAAAGTAGTGGTGAGCTGCTTTCTTGAACCACTATAGTCCATGTGCTGTTGGTAGACCCAAAACACTGTTGGGAAGAGATTTCCAGGATTTTGACCCAGCGACGTTGATGGAATGGCAATATATTTTACATGAGAATGGGGAGTGGCTTGGAGGGGAACTTGCAGGTGGTGGTGTTCCCCTGTATTTGCCGACCTTGTCCTTCTGGGTAGAGGTGGTCATCGGTTTGGAAGAAGCTATCTAACGAGCCTTGGTAAATTTCTGCAATGTATCTATGTAAGTGGGGAATATTTCATCACACTCCTGACTTGTGCCTTGTGGACGGTGGACAGGATTTGAGAAGTCAGGAGGTGTGATAGTTGCTGCAGTATTCCCAGCCTCTGTCCTGCTCTTGTAGTCATTTTTTTCATATGAGTCCAGTTTAGTTTCTGGTCAATGGTAACCCCCAGGATGTTTATAAGTGGGGGATTCGTAGTGGTAACACCATTGAATGTTGAGAGGCAGTGGTTAGATTATCTCTTACTGGAGATGGTCATTACCTGGCATTTGTGTGATGCAAATGTTACTTTTCAGCCCAAGCCTGGATACTGTCCAGATCTTGTTGCATTTGGACATGGACTGCTTCAGTTTGTGAGGAGTTGCAAATAGTCCTGAACATTGTGCATTCATTGGCAAACGTCGCCATTTCTTATTTTACAATGGAGGGAAGGGTATTAACGAGCTGTTGAAGATGTTTGGGCCTAGAACACTACCCCAGGGAACTCCTGCCGAGATGTCCTGGAACTGAGATGACTGACCTCCAACAACCACGACCATCTTCCTATGTGCCAGGTATGACTCCAGCAATCAGAGTTTTCTCCCTTAATTCCCATTTATTCCAGCTTTGCTCGTGATCCTCAATACCATTCTTGATATGCAGACTTGAAGTCAATGGCTGACACTTCTGCCTCACTTCTGGAATCCAGCTCAATGTCCCAAGTGCATTTGTCACATTGATGAATAAAAATGCTTAGGCCCCTACATCTGATGAAGTGAAATAGGCAGAAACAGTGCTGCATTAGTTACTAGACGACTCTCAAATTGATATAAACACACTTCTACAAAGTGTTTAACACATTGGTTGGCAAAAGGAGCTGGATACTAGATTTATAAAAGTTTAAATAAATCAAAATCTCTGCAATTCATTTTTAAGTTTTATTTATTTAAAAGTTATTTATTTAACATCGTGAGTTATGATTGGAAAAGATAGCAAAGCAATTTGTGCTCAGAGCCTTTAATCCCTTAAATGTTTTATTCTTTAGTAATGTGTTTACTTAAGTGGAATTGACAATATATATGTGACAGTCAGCCCAAGTGTATTTCCATAGCCACTTACAGAGAAAGCAACTGAAAACAAAGCCAGGTTATTCCTGGTCTTTTTGGCTCAACAGTTCATTGCATTAGAGTTCTAGTGTCGGTGATATGACCCTGCATTATAGCTATTTTTGTTTTGCCAAATGCTGTCTAATCTGTTCAATATATGCATCTCCTTCTGTTTTAATTTGGACTGCAGCATCCGCAGTGTCTTACTCCTGGTATAAACTTGTTGAGCCAGTAAGGAAACCTCAAATTTAGATTTATGTGATCGTGTTATTTATTGTGGTGAATTAGTTATCTGCTTTCCACATTATTATTCAAACAATGGATCCCCTTCAACAGTAGTACTAATCTTTCTAAAGAAGAAGGAATTTGAAATTACTGTTATTTACTGAAACTATAGGGACGTGGAATTCCACAGCTCCAATACAAGAGTCAAAAAAAGCAAACTTTAAATATTCACTTAGATAGCAACCAATATTCTAAATCTTAAATCAGCATCTACCAACATAGCCCTTTATTTCATTTGCCCTCATGTTATAAGCACAGAATCACAGAAATGTTACAGCAAAGAAGGAGGTTATTCAGCCCATCATCTCTACCCAGCTCTCTGAATTCCTGCACATTCTTCATTTTCTGATGACAATCCAATTTTCTCTTGGATGCCTCAATTGAACCTGCCTCTACCACACACTCAGAGATTATAGTCAGCCCTTAATCATCGCTTCACGAAAAGTTTGTCCATATGTCTCTATTAATTCCCTAGCCAATTACTTTACACCTGTGTCTTGTCAGTCTCGTTTCTTTCACCATTGCTATGTATACATGGTTTTAAATAATTCTATGGACTCTCCCCTCAATCTTCTCTTATAACATAGAACATAGAACTGTACAGCACAGTACAGGCCCTTCGGCCCACAATGTTGTGCCGAACTTTTACCCGAATTCTAAGGTCTAACTAACCTCCATCCCTAACTTATACTAGCATCCATATGCCTATCTAATAGCTGCTTAAATGCCCTTAATGAGGCCGACTCCACTACCCTCTCCGGCAATGCATTCCACACCCCTACCACCCTCTGAGTAAAGAACCTAACTCTGACATCTCCCCTATATCTACCTCCGCTCACTTTAAAACTATGCCCCCTCATAATAGCTACCTCCACCCTAGGAAAAAGTCTCTGGCTATGCACTCTATCTATTCCTCTGATCATTTTGTACACCTCTATTGTACACCCCTTCTCCAAGGAAAACAGTTCTAATTTCTCCAATTTATCTACATTAATTTAGTTTCTCTTCCCTAAAACCAATTTTGTAGACACTCTAATGGTTTTACATTTTTGCTGAAGTGTGGTACTCAAAATAGATGCAAAACTCGAGTTAGTAGCAACCCAACGGTTTATACAAATTGACTTAACCTCCAGTATTCCATGACCCTATTAATAATGCCCAGAATAACGTACACTTTATTGACCACTCTCTTCACTTTTCCTGCCATCTTCAATGACTTATACACATATACACCTAGATCTCTCTGCTTTTATACCACAATGAGAATTATACACTTTTATTTTATATTGTTTCCCTGTGTTGTTCCTATCAAAATGAATCACTTCACATAGCTGTACATCAACCTTTATCTGTCGCTTGTCCACCCCATAAAACTAGTTTGTGTCCTTATGAAGTTTTAAATCATGCCCTTTTGAAATTTTGTACCATCTGTAAATCATCTGCAATGCTCCAGTCCTCAGTCACCACTCTTGAATCTAAGGGAGACTGGAAATCTAAGGTCAGTGCTTCCACAATTTCCACTTACACTTTGTGAGTATCCTTAGATGCACCTCCTCATTTCCTGGTGACTTATCAACTTTTGGTCTCTTTAGTTGAAAAAGAATATCATTACCCTAGAAGCGGTTCAGATAAGGTTCATTGCATGAAGGGATTATCTTACGAAGGAAGTTTGAGCAGGATGAGCCTTCACCCATAGGAGTTTAAAAACAACTAAAAAGTTCCTGAGAGCACTTGGTAGGATGAATTTTAAGAGGATGTTTGACCTCGTAGGACAGACTAGAACTAAGGGATATAATTTATCAATAAGAGGTTTCGCTTTTAAGTCAGAGTTCAGGAGAGTTGTTTTCTCTCAGATTGTTATTTGTCTGTTAAACTCTCATCCTAACTAACCAATATAGGCTGATTCATTGAATTTATCCAAGGCTGAGTACGATAGCATTTTTTTTGATAGAAAATGGAGTCAAATGTTTATGTGGGCAGGTACAAAGGTGGAATTGACATTCTTATCAGATTACCCACAATCTTACTGAATGATGGCACAGACTCTAAGGGCTGAATGGCCTTGTCCTGCTCCTAAGCCCTATGTTCCTATCTTTAAGTATGGACTACCTATCTAATAACTCTTCCTTATCAATTTTCAAGTGTCTAAATTCCCATCTCTTTCACAATGATCTTGGTAGCATCTTCTTCCTTGGTAAAAGCAGATGCAAACTATTCATTTGGTATCTCAGCAATGCCCCTTACCTCCATGCATAAATCACCCTTTGGTCTCTAATCAGTCCTGCTCATCTTTTTACCACTCATTGAGTACTTATATATTTTTATATGTATTATCAGCCTGACATCGTCATAAGCACAATTTTTCTTCTTCATTTTCATCTGTATCTCTGACAATTAACAGCTATTCGAGGGCCTCATCTACTACCACACTTGTGAGTGAGGGTCACCTGATGTGGGAGTTCCAAGAAGCAAACCTTTTAGAGCTGTTTGCAGGCTCCTGGGGTTCGTGCCTCATTTGAAGCTCTCAGAGCCTGATTGAGGGATCAACATCAGGTAGGGAGGAGGCACACTGACAGCCACCCTCCCTGATGTGTGTATAGGTACAAGGCTCTGAAAGGATTATCACTGAGGAGTTCCTTAAGCACTAATTCAACACAGTCAATCCTGAAGAAGATCCTGACTTTTAGAAGGTCATGATTAAATTCAGCTCACAATGGCTCGACAGTTCCACGACAGCATGCTCATGCCTGTATCTATGTGGCTAACAGCTAAAGTTTTGAACAAATATGGACAACGGCAAACTGCTAGAACAGTTCTGGACGTGTTGCTTTGTGGGCAGCCCTGTCCTTAGAACTGTGGAGCCAGGTTGAAGTTCAGGTGAATAGTGTCAGAAAAGGGTTTATTACTTGGCCAGACACAATTGGTATTAGGAGGAGTCAAAAGGAATATTGCTTCATTCACACCTGATTAATTACAATAAGATCCCAGAAGGACATCTGGCTAGGTGTCCCTTTGCTATGGAAAGTTTGAACACTCACTGCTGAATGTAGTCTGAGAATTATGGAATCACTGTGGCTGCAGTTTAATGCAGTTTAATGGGTGAAGCTGATAAAACAGCAGAATCTGCTCAAAGATAGATACGGAGAAGAAAGAACATGCAGTGGCCCTACAAATAACCAGGGGCACATCAAGTTACATAGTGTGGAAGGTGGCATCTGAAGGCAGTTAAGATAACTAAAGTGGCACATGACAGCAAATCAGATCGGGTTAAAGTGAATGATTAAAGTGGCGCATGACAGGAAATGCTGGCACGCCTGTGTGAATCACAGTAACTGTGTTACAGAGATACAATAAGTGAATACTCTGTAAAGAAAACGTCTGTTTATCATTAGTAGGGACAGATAAATGTAAGAATGCTGTATAAATAAACTCCGCATGCAAGTATCTGTAGTAGCTGTTGCAATACTGTATAAAAAGCCACATCTACTCACCGTAAGCAGTTTAAGCTCCAAGATGTAATAAGAAGTGTTTCCAATGAAGACAACCTTTAAGACATCTACGCAGTCTCCATCTCACTCCTGTTCGTCGGACTCAGAAAGATCCCAACAATTTGGCGTAGCCAGCAAGATCACAATAAAACACTGGACCATCACCATCGCTCTCATTTCACTCTACTGGCACCTACGAGGTAAGGGCTCCTCTATTTAAAAGCCCTCGGGTGAAAGTGATAGTCTATATGATGTAAGGTCCCATCTGACACAATCCAAAGAAGGCGAACCCAGTCAGTCCACAATCTATCGTTCTATAGAGACGTTTCTTTCAGTAATGAATTAGATTATCTACAGCTCAAAAGGAGCCTAGTTTTGGCTCTGATCCAAGAGACGTGACACCCGGCATAAAAATGTCTAGTTCATTACCAACTACTGTCAAAGGCGGACAGGCACCGCCTGAATTTCCAGAAAAGGAAGGCTTGCAAAAACTAAAAGAATATATTGAACAATGATTCGATCTCCCTACCACCTTAATGGAAATTTGTGAAAAATACAGAACCTCCACGGGACAATGATCCCTGGGCATTATCAAACGAGCTTGGGGAATAAGTACCAACTCAAAGATAAAGAATGAACTAGATGGTGTCTTTGTGTTATGCAACAATTAAGAAAGAGACAAGAGATCATTGACAAGTCCAATCATGACCGTGAAGTGAACAATTTGAAAGACCAGTTAAAAGCCAAATGTAATGAGTTAAAAACAACTAAAAACAAATTGGCTGTCACTAAAAGGGAGATAGAACATATGAAGACTTCACTGACTCCGCGATCTTACCTCGCTACACCTTTATATTCCATTCTTACACCAAGTGTACACCTTCTTAAAGTCAGCTTGGAATGATCCTCAGGAAGTGAAGATGATTCCAATACTAACAAGGGACGCCTGTGGCCATGCACCCAGTCCAACTAAAACAACAAAAACGGGAAATGATTAATGTCAAAGAAAAGGACAATGATCCAGAAGGGTCCAACTATGAATACGTACTATGGACTGTTCGCAACCTCCCTGATCCGAAATTGGTCAAAAGATGATCAAAAGAATTGCTGCACCCTAAAAAGGGGAGTATAAAAGCATGAAGTGAATTGGAAAAGTTGAAAAATACTTAGTCTCTACACCCCATGGATGGAGTTCAAATTTTATCTGCCAAGGTGGGATCAAATACGGAAAGTAAACTTCTCACTTGAGTAACAGCACAGTGAGGGCAGAATAGAAGTTAGAGGATGGGCGGCATTCTATCCGCAACTGGCTCCAATGATTACAGCCCTCCTAAGACAGACTAGAATAAAATGACTGCTTGTCAACAAAAGTGCACTGAAGACGTTAGGGAGTTTGCGGGGCGTTTTGTAGATATTTGGGATAGAACACTCAGGGCTTGCTCAGGATGGCGAGGCAGATGATATAGAAAAGCAGACACTCGCCCCATTAAAATCAATCTTTGGGGACGGCCTTAAACCCGAACTCGTGAAAATGTTGAAGTTACATTGCTCCAGTTGGGAGCAAGACTGCATCTCCCTCAGAGACCTGATTGGAGAAGGAAGTAAGCTGGAACGGGACAGGGAATTAAAATCCAGAGCCATGCAGGCTGTAGACCCTACTAACACTGATAAGCATCCTGGATAAAGCCACAATTGTGGTAAGGAAGAACACTGAAGCAAAAATTGCAGACAAAAGATAAAGAATCCAGGCAAGAGACAGAACGCCAAGCCACTTAAAGAGGCTTCTGGATGGGACAATCTGCCCTAACAGAACACCTGACTCTTAAACAGAGGGTCACAAAGTACCACCAGCAAGGCCTACCTAGTTGCAAGCTTTACCCCTGGTCTTGTGCAGTATACAGGCAACTCCCAATAGGATTACAGGCCTCAGTCCCTTTGAAGTCATAACAGGACGGCCTAGGTCCTTACCCGGTACCATCGATGTATGTACTACTGACTACCATCTGTTAAGTGACACTTTGCTGCAGTATTGTCAAGATCTAACCACAGCTGTGAGCTCTGCTTCTCAACAGGTGTCGGCAGCCTGGGGAAATTCCCCAGATGGAGGACAGGACCTAGTCCCCGGTGCCTGGGTCTACATCAAAAAAGTACATTAAGAACCTTTGTGTGCCAAGTGGGAAGGTCCATACCAAGTTATGCTGACAACACAATCCACTGTTTAAGTCTACAGCAAGAAAACTTGGATCCACGTTTCCCACATAAAAAGGACTACTCACAACACTGAAACATGAAGTTGTCCACGATAAGTCTGTTACTCGTATCTTCTTGTATAGTTTCTATTGGTAATGTACCTAAATAAGAACTAAATGTAAACACTTTCCTTTACCTATCATATACTTATGCTTTTACAAATAATGGGTGTCCAGTTGTTAGCTGCATACCGATATTCTGACCCACTCCAAAGGGGGAATCCCATTAAGACCAATCCCCTTCAATGTCTTTGAAGTAGCAGAGTGGGTGCTGAAACAGAAGTTTGTTGCCCAGAAATCAGGGAGGGGTTTCAGACTGAAGCTGGCCACTATGCGGTTAACATCGACAGGCTAATGCATGTGTGGCACTCTGCAGGGCACCCCCTCACTGCCTTCCACGGATGACACCAGCCAGACTACCACACCACCTCCTCTCCTCCTATTGTTACACTGACCAACATTTTGAATGAAGGAAGACGCAGAGCCCCTATCTGTCTCACCTGAATTGCACTTCAGGGGAAGGGGACACCCATGGGAGTTGGGAGATGCTCCCATGATTATAATATCTCCATTTTCCTCCTCCTGGAAAAAAATTTCCAAATCCTTTCTGACCAAAGGGACTCTTAACAGTTCTCTCCAGGGCTCCAACAGTGTTCTTGCTTTTTGCAAAGCCAACTGTGGAGGCACTTTTCAACAATATTGTTTCCCTGAAATTATTACCCATTTCATCCACTTTAACGGTACCTATTTTGTTTGTGGCCACAAGGCATACATCTGGTTATCCCCCGCTGCTGGACAGACTCCTGTTATCTTGTTTATGTGGTCCCATTTATGCGCCACCTTATTAAACTACCTGATGTCCACTCTGCTGTGTGCAAGCATGCCATTACTGAAACCAAATGATTCTTTTCTATTCTGTTTCCCCCGTATAGCACTACCAGGTTGACCAAGGAATCCCACAATATGGCTGCTGCCCTAGAGTAGGTAGCCAAAGACATGTCCCAGGCCTTAGATAAAATCACTGCTGAAATGATAGCCATTCGCACAACTGCCTTACAAAACCGGTCTAGACTAGCTTCTCTCTTAAAAAGGAGACACATGTGCCCTCAGAGGGAAAGAATGCTGCACTTACATCCCTAACAGTTTGGAGAAAATTACCAACCTTGCAGATCACATCCGTAAAGAGGCTGACAAACTCAAATACCACCACCACCACCAACACCTGCCCCCACCACAGAAAATACCCTTTGGAGTTGGGCTACGGGATGATTAGGATCCTTGGGCACTTCCATTGATCAAGGCATAATAAACTTTCTCATTATTTTAATTGCCATTTAAATCCTTTTGCAATGGTTTTCTGCTTGTATTAAGAGCTCAATGCCCATTAAAATTTGTCCTATTCAGTATGGTTCTCCAGCACAAAAGAAATTGCTTGGCTCCAATGTTTAGAGATTGTGATACTGCAGGATGCTTTGACAGAATCAAAGTGGGGAGTTCTGGAGGACAGCATCTGAAGGTGATTAGTATGACTAAAGTGGCGTGTGACAGTAAATATGATCGAGTTAAAGTGAATGATTAAAGTGATTAGTGGCGGCCAATGCTGTCATGCCTGTGTGAGTCACGCTAACTGTGTTAGAGAGATACATTAAGTGAATACTCTGTAAAGAAAACATCTGTTTATCATAGTAGGGACAGATAACCATAAGAATGCTGTATAAACAATCTCTGTATGCAAGTATCTTATGTATCTGGTGCAATACTGTATAAAAAGCCACATCTACTCACCATAAGCAGCTTAAGCTCAAAGATGTACTCAGAAGTGCTTTCAATAGAGACAACTTTTAAGACTTCTACAAAGTCTCCGTCTTGCTCCTGTTCACTGGTCTCAGAAAGAACCCAACGCATAGCCATGGAGCATCCTGGAAGATTGGAGAAAAGCCACATAAAAAGTAGGACATTTGGAACTTACTTCAGTGATAACACTGGACATCAACCATCGGTAGGAAGAAGTTGAACACTGGGCCAGGGACCTGAGTGAAGACAGAACCCTCCTTTTAGCATAGCTTGGCTATCTAATATCTAACTCTCAACCTTTCAGTTAAAATGCTTGACCTAAAAGTGCTCTGTAAAGTATTCCATTTAAGTGATCTGTTAAAGCAGTTCCGTAAAAGTATTTCATGAAAAACTGACTAAAGTGCTCTACTTAAGTGCTTCACTAAAGGTATTGCGTATATTAAGGGGAATTTCGAGGAATACGGTAGTAAGAGTCATTTAGAAACTAAGCAGTGTGTGCTGTGTGCTTAATGTTCACTTTCTCCATACAATTGTAAGGCGAGTATAGTCAATGTGCTTGTGCTTAATGGTATCTTTTTAATCATTCATGGATGTGGGCATCGCTGGCTGGATCTGTACTGGTTGCCCATCCCTAATTGCCCTCGAACTGACTGGCTTCCTGGACCATTTCACAGGGCACTTAACAGCCAATCACATTACTGTGGTCTGGAGTCTTTTGTAGGCCAGATGACAGCAGTTTGCCTTCCCTAAAGGGCACTACTGAACCAGCTGGGTGTTTTCAATCGACAGTGAGTTCAAGGTCATCATTGCACTTTTAATTTCAGATTTTTATTTAAATCAAATACCACTATATGCTATGATGGAATTCAAATCTGGATCCCCAGAACATTATCTGGGTCTCTGGATTATGGGACATTGAGTCTTCAGACCAATTCCTAGTCACTGAGGAAGTTAAACAGATTTATGTGCTAGCACCAACCATCTTCAACATGTGTATCCTCACTATGCTCTCCAGTGCCTTCCATGATGGTGATCCTGGCATCCAAATCGGATATCTTATAGATAAGGAGCTGCTCAATCTGAAATGACTCCTGGGAAAGACCAAAGTCTACAAGGACATAACTTACAATTTCTTGCTTGTCATGGACTGTACAGTAGCTGCTAGTTCAGAGCTGGACCTGAAGTGTAGCATGAACTTGTTCTCTAATACATGTGATATCAACCTGATGATCATCAAAAAGAAAACTAATGTCTGAGCCTGTTCCTGGAAAGCCCTATTCAAAACACATGTTTCAGTCCATGATTAGAAACAGTGGATAATTCACTTACTTTGGCAGCGCATGCTTGAGCTGTCTACATTGATGTTAAGACATATGCATTTTCAGTTAAGAACACATGTAAGAATTGCCAAAGCAAGTATAACCTCAAGCAAACTTCAAACATTTGTCTGAGAACAAAGAGGAGTAAGTCTGCCTATTAAACATGGAGCAATAGACCTACCCATTCTGCTGTACACATTTCAGGCTAAGATTCTGAACTAGCATCGTGCCAAGAAGTTCAACCACTTTGACTCAAGCTGCTTTTGGTGGTTCCTGAAGATCAGAAGGCACATCAAAGTACCAGCAATCACACAAACTGGTAGGGTCAGTATCCGTGCCATATTGAGATAGTCACAACTAAGTTGAGCTGGTCAGGTAGCCAGAATCCCTGACACTCACTTATGAAACCAAAGTTTCTGTACCAAGCTTAACTCTGGGGCACAGTCTCACAGTGGTCAAAGGAAGCACAACAAGAATGCTCTAAAAGCTCCACTTAAGAGTTTCCAAGACAATTTCAAGTCCTGGGAGAAGATCACCCAGGAGAAACCAAATAAAAAACAAGGATGGCCTCCATCAAAAGCATATGCATTTCAGAGACAAAGAGAAAATGTAAAGAAAAGGAAATCTTTAGCCAACAATTCATTTTTTTTTTGTGGCAGAACTTTCTAGATGCATATCAGCCTTAGCAATCACCTATGTACTGGCTGGACCCAATCAAAACATCTCAGATGATGAATGTGACCACCTTTTCACCTCGAAGAACAAACAAGATATGATGGTTATTAAGCAAACCCAAGGTAACTTTGATAAGGCTGCAGCACCTTCACAAGATGAAGGACAAAATCTATGTTTTATTCAGAGTTCTATCTTTCTTATCACAAGAGAGGATGCTTCATACTAGTCTCACAAATAAGAACATTTTTGAAAGGAACTGTAAGCCTGTGTTTCAAACTTTGTGAGATCAAAATATTCTCTCATACTGTCATTTCTTAAACAGATTTGAGCAGTCTGAGTACCCAAAAGTATGAGATATTATAAAACTGTCCATAAATCTTTATTTTTTAATTATGAATTAATAATATTGCACTGAATGCCAACAAGGATGACAGGTGAGAGAAAAGTAAATACCATACTTATGTGGTTCTTAGACTGGAATTGATTTATGTTGTTGATAAGTGTTAAGTTGCCTTTGTGAGTAGCACACTCTAATCAGATATCAAAATATTGCAGATATAAGCTCCACTTCACTAGCTTGGCTGACATTTTCCATTAATACTGAGAGAATGCTGCTTTCTGTCAGATAATAAAACTGAGGGCACACCAAATTGTTTCATATCTAATTAATTATATTTGCTTAATCCTGCTGTAGTGATTGGAATGAGGTCAGTGGGGTGGATGGCATAGAATATAAAATCCTTGATTGGTGCTGTTAACCTGGTCTAATCAGGGAGTCCTGGCTGACAGATATAAACAGAAGTGTCAGGGATTCTGGTCACTCTATGTGCTCGCTCTGAGCTAGCTGGGTCTGTGTCATACACTATACATGTGGAAATAAAGGGTGACTTGGTAACAGGATACCAGCCTTTGTGGAGGTATTTCAACTGCTAACTTACTTTTTGCATTACTTGGAAAAATAAAAGACTTTTCCTGAGCCAATGTCCTTCTAATTTGCAAAATATCATGTCATGGCCATTTGTAGGATCTTGCCATAGAACAAAATTGCTACTGTTTTACCTACCTAATTACAGTGTGTGCATTTTTAGCACAATTAAATGAACATGTAAAGTTTTGGGATGTACTAAGAACTTTAAAATGTACCCCAGCTTTGTAAGTTCTTACTTTTCTTTCAAAATAAATAGAATTTATCTCCAGTCTATACCTAATGTGGACATTACTAACAATCAATGGAAAAGGTGGGACAACTTAGCCCACCATCATTTTGCTTAGTGCAAAAGTTATGAAATTAGAAACAATTTGCACTTACGCACCACCTTTTCCATTCTCAGGAACCCTCAAAAATTAGCAAGCAATGCTATATAGGCAAATGTGCAAACAATTTTGTATAGCAAAATCCCAATAACAGCAACAAATGAATGACCAGTTTATCTGTTTAAGGATGAGACAAGTGCACCGTCCACCATGTAGGATTCAGTTCTCCTTTTGCATCAGAAGCCCATAATAAAACTATTTATATCAAGATACTCATTTGGTACAGCATTTCTTTGCTGATCTTTATTTATACTCAAGCCACATTCACACATGCTGAACTTCCCCAGTAATCTGCCGGAAGCCTCCTTCACCAACAACATTTAGAGATGTGGTATTATAGATTAGTAGGGTGATGTGTCTGTCAGGGTGCTACTTAACTTCTAAGCATTTTTGGTTTGGTTTAAGACCCTGGAAAGTTCAGTTTGTCAGCAGGAGCTGTACTATTGTTAACTGCCTTACAAACAATTTAGTTGTGGTCTGGAGGGCTGCCTCTGAGGCAGGAGGACGAGAGGCACTAGCATCAAAAACGGCAGAGAGCAGAAGCGGCTGAAACAAGAGGACAGCATTACACAGAAGCCATACCCATATCAGGCATTTAGGGAACATGCTTCCCACAGTAACTTCACTGATGAGCAACACCTCAGCTGACATTGGTGCGCAAAGGAGCTTATGTCACTAGTTAAAGTCACTACACGAGGCTCACACCAGGTCATTGAGCAGGTTTGATCTCTCAAGTTGTCAATGTTCAGCTGGTTTGTAATTGCAGGTGGCATACCAAGGATTATGATAAGGATTGCAAGACTGTCGATATATTAACAATGACAGGGCTGGTTGAGGTGACACAGTACTGACCAAGCTGCCCTCCCTGTTAATTGTAGTGAGGCCGGATAGGCTGAGAAGCATAGATAAGTTAGATAGGTAACAGATTTCCCCTACGGTAGGGGAGGGCATAGCTTTAAGGTGAGAGGGAAGAGATACAAAAGGGTCCAGAGGGGCAACTTGTTCACATAGGGGTGGTGAGTATCTGTAATGGAATGCCAGAGGTAATGGTGGAGGTGAGTACAATTTTGTCATTTAAGAAACATTTGGACAAGTACATGGATGGGATGGGTGTGTAGGGATATGGACCAAACGCAGGCAAATTGGACTAGACTAATTGTGAAAACTGGGCATCATGGACAAGTTGGACTGAAGGGCCTGTGTCCCTGCTGTAAACCTCTTGTGACTCTATAACCTTGAGCAGCTCTTGGCTGTGAGCACACGGCTGCTTTCTGCAGTACCTCATTGGTGAAGTTGGTTCATGGACAGAATAGTTTCCATGGCTTTACACAAGCTCTTGGTACATGTTTGAGCTGGATGTCTAGCTGATCTGTGACATTATGTATAAGCATGCTGACAAGCTACCTTTTGCAAAGAGCATTTCCTGGCATTTGTCCACTAGCTTCATTTGGGAAGCTGGGCCCTCAACATAAGCATTTGAGTTTTATACGTTAGAATTCATATATAATTTCACCCTTTGGCATACTGACATCTGTGGCATTTAACACACTGGTCTAGCTTTGGCAGTTTTCACTCAGTCATTCATTCAGGAAGACATCCTTCAAACCTAATATCTAAAGTGGATGTGCCACTAGTATCTCAGCTGGTCCTTGTTAGGGTTAAGTCAAGTGAAGTTGCATCATCTGAGAGGTTAGCGTTCTCTTTTTTCACTGAGCGTGTTTATGTCTTCAGTATATGAAATGAAAAGGAAGGACAGGGTTTTGCATTTATTGTGAAATGGGAGCAGAGAGAGGTTTGGTGAAAGTATTGCAGAATATCAATTGAATGTGTGGATGAGACAGCAGTACAAAGAGAAACGAGTATAAGATGTGAAGTGGTGAACGGGAGCATTGTGAGTGATCCAGTAAAGAGATGGTGGATGTGTGGAGAACAGTATTGTCACCTTGACAACTCCAGTGAGATCATTTAACTTTTTTCTGACATCACAGCCATGTTCTGTTGTATGCTTTCTCAGCTGCCTCAATGGTGATGGTGTTGTTGTCGAAACTCCTGTCTACTGTTGGGTCAAGACAACATTAGAAAACCCCTGAACATCTAGCAGCCATTTTCTCCTGTTTCTTTCCTTTCTCCTGCAGCCAAAAAGCAAATCCCATTTTTAAGAGATAATAAGTACTGCAGATGCTGGAGAATCTGAGATAACAAGGTGTGGAGCTGGATGAACACAGCAGGCCAAGCAGCATCATAGGAGCAGGAAAGCTTGACGTTTCGGGCCTAGACCCTTCATCAGAAAAGCTTTCCTGCTCCTATGATGCTGCTTGGCCTGCTGTGTTCATCCAGCTCCACACCTTGTTATCTCCCATTTTTAAGAGGTCATTTCTGCTTTTAAATAACATCATGGAAATCCAATTTTTGGCTCTCCAAACAGTAATGCATCTAATGAATAGCTTGAGTGCTGACAATGAGGACGCAACATGTATATTAAATGTTTTCTACAAACACATGCAGTACACGTGTGTTTCTAAGCCACTGAAGTGTCAACCAGACTCACGCACTCAAATCATAGACTTCCTACAGTGTGGATGTAGGCCATTTGGCCTATCGAGTCCACACCAACCCTTTGGAGAGCATCGCACCCAGACACAACCCACTACTCTATCCATGTAACCCTGCATTTTTGATGATTAACCCACCTAGCCTGCACAACACTGGACACTATGGGCAATTTAGTATAGCCAATCCACCTAACCTGCACATCTTTGGACTGTGGGAGGGAACCAGAGCACCTGGAGGTGCTCCACACACACAGTCACCTGAGGGTGGAATCAAACCTGGGTCCCTGGCACTGTGAAACAGCAGTACTACCCTCTGAGCCACTGTGCTGCCCAGAGTTTATTTAGAAACCAACAACAATGTGGCTCAAAGGATAGTGTGCCACTATGCCATGGCAGCGCTCAATGAGTCAGGAAATATGTTCATCATATATGTTTGTGCAATAGCATAAGGGCAATTTGAGGTTTAATGATGATTTTTCTTTTAAGTAACTAATGATTAATATCATAAACTTTCATCAACAGGAGTACGTTACACCATAGTCAAGGAAATCTGAACTTCAGTATCATAAAATTTACAATGAAATCTGTTCAAAATTGGCTAAAAGTTTTTTTTTATATCACATTAAAGATGCTTTAAATGTTGCATCTATTACTTATTGTTTAGTCATATTTCTCTGCAATTTGCTTTTGGAACTCATTATTTAAAGTCCACTCCGAGCAATAAAAGAATATAAGTTAAGGAGAAGTACTCTCTTAACTAAGAATTGTGAGGATTTAAGAGCCATTGTGATCCTTTATACAATGATTTTGCCTATCCAGGTAGACCACTTCAAGCTGATATGAATTGCAAATTTTACTTTACTATTCAGATACTATCAATGCCGATTTATTAGTTAAATGCATGATATAAGGGCTTAAGACATTAAGTGAGTTTATTAAAGCAAATGAAATAGGTAGTGATGAAATTTAATGAAAATGAAATAAATGGAAATCAGAGGCACAGGTGCACATTAGAAGTAATTCTTTCCTATCCAAGCATCCCAGGAATTCCCAACACTCTCAAAAATACAATACACACTAGCTTACATGCTACTTGAGAAGTGATTATTAAAGCTATAATGCTGTTTTGTCTGATATTTTTAAAATGCAAAAAGCACTTCTTTTTCGAGATGCAACAGTTCTGCAAACAATGGTGGTTAACAGGGTATCCGTGTTACAGTTCAAGTTTATTCAATACCCTCATGAAGCAGCTTGTTCGATAGATATTGTTTATGGACAATCAACCTCCAAACTTGAAACTCCACAAACTGAACAGGAATGGACCATCCAGCCCCTTGAACCTGTTCCACTATTCAATTAGATGATGACTAATCTTTATCTTAACTTCAATCTACCATTTTGGTTTCATAACCCTTAACTACTGGCTTGCTAACAATAAATTATCAATTTCAGTTTTGCAATTTTCAAATGATCGAGCCCCAACAATATTTTGGGAGAGAGATTTCAGATTATCATTACTCTGCTCCTGAACAGCCAAGCCATAATTTTACGCTTTTAGACCTTTGCTCCAGACTCTTGCACGAGAAGGAATGAGTTCATTCAGTTAACCCTACCAAATCCCTCAAATTACTTTAAACAGTAAGATTAGTTCCTCCTCTAGTTTTCTGTACTCTATAGAATACAAGTTTAGACTCAGCAAACTATCCTGTTCAATTAACCCTTTCCAACCCAATATCATTCCAGTGACATTGGGCTACACTCCCTCCAAAGCCAAGGCACTGTTTCTTCTGTGCAATTCCCAGATTAGGAGTATTCCGGATAAGTCCAAACACAGCCAGGAACAGCTCACCTGTGCCCAGCCCTTAGTTGGACGATACTTCAAATACTGCAAACAATTCTGGTGCCTCTGACATGAAAATGATAGAGACACTGGAGAATGCTCCGGAAAATAAGAGATAACAAGGTGTGGTCCAGGCCTGAAACGTCAAGCTTTCCTGCTCCTATGATGCTGCTTGGCCTGCTGTGTTCATCCAGCCCCACACCTTGTTATCTCGGATTCTCCAGCAGCTGCAGTACCTTTTATCTCTAGCTCAGGAAAATAATACAGGAATGATACCAAAACTGAAAGGATAAAACCTATTAAGATAGATTGAGTAGACCAGAAAAAAAAACAATAAATGCTGGAGAAACTCAAATTTTGAACATCTGTGGCATTTTATTTTCTTTGAATAGGTTGGGGATCTTGACTCTAGAAAAGTAAAAGCTAAGGAGAAAAGTGATAAATGTCTTTAAAATCATGAAACATTTTGGGCAGGGTAGAGAAGGCAGAATGAATTTTGTGAAGGCAGTAGAAGTCACGCCATCAAAGCCAAAAATATGAAGTAACTCTACTCGGTTCAATGGCAGGACCTGGGGAGACATTGGCAGCCAAAACCAATAAAGTAGCGGCCTCTGGCAGGCCACCATTAAATTAAAATTGCTGACTTGCCACCAAGAAGTGCTAGGCCAATTAGAAGGCCAGCAAATCCACTGTCTCAGTAGTGTCACCACTTGGAAGGCCAACTGAGGCTACAGCTGCAGAAAGCGAACCTCTCAATGGCCAGGCACACAGAAGAAAATTGACTTGAGGGCACTGGGGACAGGCAAGGAAGCCATGTTTTTAGGGATGGGGTAAGGCACAGGAGGTAATATGTCTGCAAAATGATTTCACTCACATCTTGAATAAGTATGCACCAGGAGGCATTTTAAATGTGAATGAAACCCAACTGTTTTGCCACTTTTTATCAAACCACTCTTTATTATCCAAAGACGAAGCATGCAGTGGGGGATAGCGAAATAAGGAAGGGGGTCTCTGCTATGTCAACACAGATAGCATCAAAAACCTTCAGCATATTGTGTCAGGAAAGTCTAAGAAACCATGTTGCTTTACAAGTGCAAAGACAAGAAGTATAAGGCTAATAAAGCCACCTGGATCATATTTGGCATTTTTGAGTCATGGATCAGGAAAATGTTCACTATGTATCAATAAAAGGAAGATTATCACCCTGATGGAGGTAAAGAGTCCAACGAATGCCTGCCTGCACACCTGCCTGTTTCCATTACTGAGCCCGCAAAGGGTTGTTAAAATGCCCTGCAGCACAAAAAAAATTTAACAGCATTGACAAAACGGTAGACTCATCCAAGAACAGCACACGAAACAGAAAAAAGATTATTGCGTTTTCCCAGAGTTGTCTCCCAACATTTTGCAATATC
The DNA here is from genome assembly GCA_024137785.1 of Ginglymostoma cirratum. NCBI lineage: Eukaryota > Metazoa > Chordata > Chondrichthyes > Orectolobiformes > Ginglymostomatidae > Ginglymostoma > Ginglymostoma cirratum. The sequence continues at coordinate 57,059,208 of JAHRHZ010000018.1, forward strand.
TTTTACTACGTAAGGTCAGGCCATTGTAAGACGTAAACAAATTGAAAAACATAACATTTTTCACATACTTACTGTGCTTTCATTTGGTCTTGTTTTGTCATAAAACATGTTTGTAGGCAAATGGGGCTTCCTCAGTTATGTCAAATTCCCGCTTAATACAAATTTGTGGATTAGCCCCCTTTCCCCATCACAATTTTACTGTGTCTCCTTCAAGCCCACATTAATACATTTTTTAATTATAATTTTACAGTAACATTTCTGCGAGATTTTATCTCTCTTCAAGCCATGAAACTTATTCTGGATCTCCTTGTTCCTCACAGTAATCAGGCTCAAGCACTCATGGCTTATGACAAATTGCCAAACTTTTTGACTCCAAAGTTTTTTCATCTGTTCTACCTGAGTGAAAAGGTTTCTCCATGATTCAATCCACAAGAACATTCACGATGCAGTTGTTAAAGCATTCCTTTCAAATTTGACACTGAACTGTTACTATAAAGCTTTGCATGCTTAACAACTGGATTAATGAACCATTCGTCATTTATATTGGTTAAGTGGCTCATTAACTGCTTGAGTAATATAAAGTGAGGATTATTACAGGGTGTATCATGTTCATCCTATTTTTTTCTTCCTTTTAATAAAGTTATATTGCAATATGTTGGACACTACTTCTCTTACCAGCCACTGTAATTGATAGTCCATGTGAAGTTTGGTACGAGATGAGGTGAAGGCCTAGTTGTATTATCATTAGACTGTTAATCCTGAGACCCACGTAGTATTCTAGGACTTGGTTTTGAATACTGCCATGGTGGGATTTGCATTCAATTTTGTTTAAAATCTGAAATTAAATATCTAATGGTGACTATGAAACTGTTATCAATCGTCAGGAAAATCTCAGCTGTTTCACGAATGTCTTTTAGGGAAGGAAACTGCCATCCTTACCTGGTTTGGCCTACAAGTGACACCAGACCCACAGCAATGTAGTTGGCACTCAACTGCATTTTGGGCAATTAGGGATGGGCAATGAATGCTGGCCTAACCAGTAACAGCCACATACTGCAAATGAATATAAAAAAAATCTTGAAGTGTGAATAATAAAAAGGGCGCAGGCAGAGAACATAGGTAAAATTTTATTTGAATTGTCTGAACTGGCTGAAAGGTCTGCATCTACTGAAAGATTGCAGGAGTGCATTGAGGGAGGATGGAGAGGCAGGATGAAATCACTGACATCTTTGGGGCTTCAATACAATTGATATTATCTTGGCATCAAAGCATTGGGCCAGACTACTGGCAACATCACTTGAACAATAGGAAGAGTGCACTTGAAAATGGACAAGCTCCGACACACATGCAGATCATAACGGCATTGCAGTGACAGTAGGCTTAGAGAGGAAGGGTGTCAGGGCATCAGCACTGCACAGCCAGAGCCACAGAGCAGAAGGAGAGGCTACCCAGAGCACAGGATAGACCAGACCAGGCAATGCTACCTGGGCTTGTCAGAAAGACATTGCTGAAGGAGACAGAAAATTCTCCAGAGTGATGATCACAGATATCAGTACCTCATCATTGAGGAAGTCACATCTCACTCCACTCAGGCCCTGCTAGTAGTAGTCAGGGCAAACATGGCCTTAAATTTCTTTATCTCTGGTCATTTCAGGCTCAACTGCTGATTTCTGCCATTTCAGAGTTATCTGCATAGCACTGCATCACAATGGCCACGCATGCCTTCTTCAGTAACACGGGTAACCTTGTCAGATTCCTTACTGATGGGGCTTCAAGACTCCAAGAGCATTGCATTTGCTCTGATTGCAGGATTTCCGCTTGTGAAAGTTGGGGCTACACCTTTTGGGAGGGATCCTCTGTATCTATCAGGGACACAGTGCTCTCCAGAATTATACCAGGTTTGTGTCCAACCCCACCCCTGGGCCTTTCAAAACTGATTCCTCATCTCAAGTCCAAACTTCCCTCGAAAGTCTGCTATTCCTCTCTGACCAAAACGATGAGACATTCCACTCCCGTACATCTCAAATGTCCTCATTCTTCAAGGACCGCAACTTCCCCCCCACAGTGGTCGAGAACGCCCTCGACCGTGTCTCCCGCATTTCCCGTAACACATCCCTCACGCCCCATCCCCGCAATAATAACCAAAAGAGAATCCCCCTCGTCCTCACGTACCACCCCACCAACCTCCGGATCCAACGCATCATCGTCCAACACTTCCGCCATCTGCAATCAGACCCCACCACCAAAGACATTTTCCCTCCCCACCCTTATTTGCCTTCCGGAGGGACCACTCCTTCCGCGACTCCCTTGTCCGCTCCACACTCCCCTCCAGCCCCACCACACCTGGCACTTTTCCCTGCAACCGCAGGAAGTGCTACACCTGCCCCCACACCTCCTCCCTCACCCCAATCCCAGGCCCCAAGAAAGAAGACTTTCCACATCAGGCAGATGTTCACCTGCACATCTGCCAATTTGGTATACTGCATCCGCTGTACCCGTTGTGGCCTCCTCTACATCGGGGAAACCAAGCGGAGGCTTGGGGACCGCTTTGCAGAACACCTGCGCTCAGTTCGCAACAAACAACTGCACCTCCTAGTCGCGAACCATTTCAACTCCCCCTCCCATTCCTCAGACGACATGTCCATCCTGGGCCTCCTGCAATGCCACAGTGATGCCACCCGAAGGCTGCAGGAACAGCAAATCATATTCAGCCTGGGAACCCTGCAGCCCAATGGCATCAATGTGGATTTCACAAGCTTCAAAATCTCCCCTCCCCCAACCGCATCCCAAAACCAGCCCAGCTCATCTCCACCTCCCTAACCTGTTTTTCCTCTCACCTATCCCCTCCTCCCACCTCAAGCCCCATGCCCATCTCCTATCTACCAACATCATCCCGCCCCCTTGACCTGTCCGTCCTCCCTGGACTGACCTATCTCCTCCCTACCCCCCTACCTACACTCACCTTTACTGGCTCCATCCCCGCCTCTTCGACTTGTCTGCCTCCTCTCCACCTATCCTCTCCTCTATCCATCCTCTATCCGCCTCCCCCTCTCTCCCTATTTATTTCAGAACCCTCTTCCCCTCCCCCATTTCTGATGAAGGGTCTAGGCCCAAAACGTCAAGTTTTCCTGCTCCTATGATGCTGCTTGACCTGCTGTGTTCATCCAGCCCCACGCTTGTTATCTGGCATTATCCTGGATCTTCTTTTTAGGTAGGTGAGATCCAAAATGTATACTTTGTGTTGGCATTTACCAAAGAGAAGGAATTGATGGAGAATGATCTCAGGAAGGGAGTGTGGAATTTCCAAGCCAAGTTGGTATTAAAAAAGAAGAGGTGTTGTGTGTCTTAAAAAGTTTTCAAATAGATTCATTCCCAAATCCTAATAGAATCTATCCCAGAATATAAAGTGAAGCAAGAGAACAAATTGCTGGAGCATTGACCGACAAGTTTGTATCCTCTTTGGCCACAGGTGAGATCCCAGAGGACCAGAGAATAGCCAATGTTGTCCCATTGTTTAAGAAGAGTAGCAGGGATAATCCAGAAAATTACAGGCCTGTGAGCCTCACGTCAGTGATAGGGAAACTATTCAAAAAGATTCTCAGGGACAAAATCCATATGCATATAGACGCAAATGGATTTATTAGCGATAGACAGCGGGGTAGGCCGTGCCTCTCTAATTTGATTGAGTTTTTTGAGGAGGTGATGAAGATCATTGATGAGGGAAAAGTGGTTGAGTTCTTCTACATGGACTTCAGTAAAGCCTTTGACAAGGTCCCTCATGATAGACTGGCACAGGGTAAGTCAGCAAGTTGGATACAGAGTGGGCTCACTCACAGGGACACAGATGGTATCAGTTGAATGATGCTTTTTGGAATGGAGGGTTGTGACCAGTGGTGTTCCACAGGGATCAGTGCTGTTCATGGTCTACAGAAATGATTTAGAGAAAAATGTGGCTTGTCTAATTAATAAATTTGTGGACGATACAAAGATTGGTGGAGTGACGGACAATGAAGAGGATTGTCAGAGGATACAGCAGGATACAGATCAGTTGGAGGCATGGGCAGAAAAATGGCAGTGGAAGTTTAATCTGGACAAATATGAGGTGATGCATTTTGAAAGGTCAAATACAGGTGGAAATTATACAGTGAATGGCAGAACCCTAGTTATGCCTGCCTCTTCATGGGTTACATGGAACATTCCTTGTTCCAGTCCTATCTCGGCCCCCACCCTCAACTCTTTCTCCGATACATCAATGACATCATTAGTGCTGCTTCCCTCTCTCATCTGGAATTGGAAAAGTTCATCAATTTCCACCCTGCCCTCACATTTACCTCGCCTGTCTTTGACTCCTCCTTTCCCTTCCTTGACATCTGTTTCCATTTCTGGGGATAGACTGGCCACTCATATCCATTATAAACCCACCGACTCCCACAGCTACCTGAACTATACATCTTTGCACCCTGCTTCCTGTAAAGATTCCATCCCATTCTCTCAATTCCTCCATGTCCATCATATATGCTCAGATGAGGCCAACTTCGACAAGGGAGCCCCCAAAATGTCCACCTTCTTCCTCAACCGAGGATTCCCCGGCTCCATTGTGGACAGGACACTCAACCAGGTCTGACGCATCTCCCGCACTTCCACCCTTACACCTTCTCTTCTCTCCTGCAACAGCGATAGGGTTCCGCTTGTTCTTACCTACTATCCCACTAGCATCCACATCCAGCAGATCATCAAACACCATTTCCGCCCCCTCCAGCGAGATGCCACCACCACATTTATATTCCCCTCCGCTCCCTTCTCCGCCTTCCGCAGGGACCATTCCCACCAGGACACCTTGCTCCACACTTCTTTCATCCCCAACAACCCCCCCACAGCCCTACGGCATCTTGCCCTGTAACTGGCAAAGGTGCAACACCTGCCCATTTACCTCCTCCCTCCCCAGTGTTGAAGGGCCCAAACATTCCTTCTGGGTGAAGCAGCACTTCACCTGCACTTCCCAGAGTCTAGCCTACTGCATTCGTTGCTCACATTGTGTTCCCCTCTACTTTGGGGAAATGAAGCGTAGACTGGGTGACCGCTTCGCAGAACATCTGCATTCTGCTCGTAAAAAAGACGCTGAACTACCTGCTGCCTGCCACTTTAATGCACCACCCTGTTCCCTGGTCAACATCTCTGTCTCTGGCTTGCTGTAGTGTTCCAGTAAAGCTCAACGCAAGCTGGAAGAACAACACCTCATTTTCCGTTTGGGAACCCTGCAGCCCTCCAGACTCAATATCAAATTCAATAATTTTGGATTCTAAACTGTCCCATGTCCTAGCCCCCTACCCCACAGACCAGGCCTTGTTACCACATAGCCTGCCATTACAGATCATCTGTTGTTAGTCACTAATAGTCACCATTAACAACTATTCACCCACCCAGCCTGATCGTTATCCGAGATAGTAGGAACTGCAGACGCTGGAGAATCTGAAATTTCTGAAGAAGGGTCTAGGCCCGAAACGTCAGCTTTCCTGCTCCTCTGATGCTGCTTGCTCTGCTGTGTTCATCCAACTCTACACCTTGTTATTTCTGATCATTATCAACTCTTTGTCTAACTTGTCTAACTCGTCCAACTGCTTTTCTCTCTCTTTAGGCTCTATCCTATCATTTACTCCCTACCCCAGCCCCCCTCCCTTTTTTCTGCATATCAACTGACATTTTCCCTGCCACCATCAGTTCTGAGGAAGGGTCACCGGACCCGAAATGTTAACTCTGTTTCTTTCCTACACACATGCTGCCAGACCTGCTGAGCTTTTCCAGCAACCTTGTTTTAGTCCTTTGAGAGTATTGATATGCAGAGAGATCTGGGTGTGCAGGTCAACAGATCACTGAAGGTGGCAGCACAGGTCGATGAGGTGGTAAAAACACCTGTAGCGTGCTTGTCCTCAAAGGATGGGGCATTGAGTATAAGGATAGACAAGTTGTGCTGTAGCTTTATAGAATGTTAGTTAGGCCACAATTGAAATATTGCATACAGTTCTAGTCATCATACTACCAGTAGGATGTGGATGCTTTGGAGCGGGTACAGAAAAGGTTTACTTAGATGTTGCCTAGTATAGGGAATTTTAGGTATGAAGAAACGTTGGATAGACTGGGTTTGTTTTCACTGGAACACAGGAGGTCAAGGGGCGACATGATAGAAATTTATAAGATTACGAATGACATGGATTGAGTGGAAAGTATGAGGCTTTCTCTCAGGGTGGAGGAGTCAACTACTAGGAGACACAGGTTCAAGATATGGGGGATGGGGGAGAAGTTTAAAAGAAATGTGTAAGGCAAGATTTTCACATGAACAGTGGTGAGTGCCTGGAACTTGCTGCCAGAGGAGGTAGTGGAAGCAGACGCAAGAGCAAGAAGTGCCTTGATGAATACATGAATCAAAAGGGATAGAGGGATATGGATCCTGTAAGTGAAGGCAGTTTTAGTATGGAAGGGCAAAATGTGTCTGTGCAGGCTTGGAGTGCTAAAGGGCCTGTTCCTGTGCTGTATTATTCTTTGATCCTTGTTCTCTGTTCTTCTCTTTCTGATCAGCACGACGTAATGCTGGATCAGAGCTGCCCTGGCCCCTCAACCCCAGTTGCACTTTAATGTCTGGTTTAGTCGTTGTGCTAACGATAATCTTTATACTCTCCTTGCAGGCACTAAGGAAGGCAAGATGCAACACATAGAGATACCATGTCCTTCTGGAACCTTCCTGCCTTCCCCTTCCCATTCCCTCTGACTCCACTGCCTTGCCTAACCCCACCTCCTTTTGTGCATTTACTACCACTTCTATTCTTCCACTGTCTGATGTTGGACATTCTGAAATCAGCAAATGTCGTAGTTTTATCCGCCTGTGCCTCCACCTCAATGAATTTTGGACACCACATGATGTCGAACTCTTCTTCCATCACTTTCACCTCTGTGCACATTTCTTTTGACAAGAGTCCTGTCCTGTCTCACTGACCCTTTCACCCTCCTCCAACACAATCCGTGCACCTTGACCCCACTCTCTGGCCTTTTACCTGCACTTGACCTGATCATCGGCAACTGTTAAAACTGACCAATAACTCCAGAGAAGCTCAGAACAAGCTGGAAGAACAGCATCTCATTTTCACTTGGGGACTCTGCAGACTTCAAGTCTTCAATGTCGAGTTCAATTAATTTAGGGCCTGGGTACCTTCTTCCATACCCTTACCCAACCCTACATACCAAGCCTTGTCATTACATGGGCTGCTACCACACCCATCCCATTGTCAGCTACTAATGGTGTCCATTAGCAGCCATTGATGCCTCTTGGCTGACCTTTATCCATTCCTTTTTCTGTCCAACTGCTGTTTGTTTCTCTCTCCAGGCTTCACCTCAACTTATCGTTTACTCCTTCCTGCTTCCATTTTCCACTCGACCTTCAATATACATACCAACCTTATCCTAGGTACAATTCGTTGTGAAGAAAGGTCACTGGACCTAAAAGATTAAATCTGCTTTCTCTCCACTGATGTTGCCAGATCCGTTGAGTATTCCCAGCAACTTCTGCTTTTGAATCTAAGAAAGCTATGAACCTTGTCTGAAAAATGCTCCCCCACTGATACTTCAAACACTTGCCCAGCGTTATGACCTAAAATTAAGTCCAGGACCATCCTCCCGCTTGTAGGCCTTCTACATACTGGCTTAAAAAGCTTTCCTGGATGCATTTTAAAGATTCTGCTCTCTCTAAACCTTTCACATTAAGACTACTCCAGTTAACATTGGGGAAGTTGAAAGCCCCCACCATCACTACACTATTACTTTCACATTTTTCTGAAATTTGCCTACATATCTGTTCTTCTACTTTACTTTGACTGTTAGGAGTTTATAGTACACTCCCAGCAATTTGATTCCTCCTTTTAGGTTTTTAAGTTCTACCCATATGGCTTCATTTGAGGAGCCTTATGTCATCCCTCTTTATTGCTGTAATAGATTCCCTGATCAAAATTGTGACACCTCTTTCTCTTTTACCACCTTCCCTGTCTTGCCTGAAGACCATGTACCCTGGAATATTGAGATGCCAGCCTTACCCCTTTATCGACCATGTCTCAGTGGCAATGACAGCATATCCCCATGTTTTAATTTCAGCCGTCCACTCATCTACCTTGCTTGGCAGACTCCTTGCATTCAAATAAATACCATCCAACATAACAAACTCCCTTATGCCTTAAATTACCCATAAATTTTTTTCCTGACTCACTTGCTGACTCTTCTACTTTTAATTGTGCAATTTCCTTTGCTAAACCTTCTCTCAGAATCCCATTGCCCTGCCGAGCAAAGATGCAGGTCCCATTTAGGTTCAGGTGCAACCTGTCCATCTCATACCGATCCCACTGCCACTGTCCCAGAAAATGTAAAACCCTCCTCCTGCACTATCTCTCCGGCTACTTATTCTTCTAATATAACCATCTATTTCTATAATCACCAGCATGCGGCACCATAAGTAATCGAAAGATTACTATTTTTCCAGTCCTAGCTCCCTAAATGCCTGCTTGCAAGATCTCATCCCTTTTTCTACCTATGTCATTGGTACCAATATGTATCATGATCTCTGTTTGCTGTGCCCCTTCAAAATGCACTGCAACAGTCAATGATATCCCTGACCCTGATAAAAGGATGCAACATAGCATCCTGGAATCTCTTTTGTGGTTGCAGAAACCTCTGTCTGTTCCCCTTCCAATTGAATCCCCTACCACTATAGACCTGCCATTCTTCTTCGTCCCGACTTGTGCAGCAGACCCACCCATCGTGAAAAAAGTTGGGTCCCCTGCAGAATCATCTCACCTAACAGTATCCAAAATGGTCTATTTGTTGGAAAAGGGGAATGGCCACAGGGGATTCCTACACTACCTAGTGCCTTCCACTACTGTGCCTGATGGTCACCCATGTTCTTTCTCCCTGTTCAATCTGCGCCTGCGGTATGACCACCTCACTGAACACACTATCCACAACATATTCAGTAGCACAGATGCTCCACAGTAACTTCACTTACAGTTCCAGCTCCAGCTCCAAAATGTGGTCAGCTGCGGCTAGATACACTTCCTACACATGGTTACCAGGGTCAACTGAAGATTCCATGATATTCCACATTGCACAGGAGGAGCATATCATGGTGTACACTCTGCCGCTATCAATTTCCTTAAAAAATTAACTATACTTACATAAGAATACTATAAAATCCTGTGCTTTCCACTAAATTTACTTCCCTTACCCTACTTGGCTTACTTATATTACTTTGTTGTGTAGCTTTGTTACATTGACCCTAACTTTCACTTATTCCTGTTGTTTCTCAGTTAATCTCTTCTTCCAAAAAAATACACTTTCTATTACCATGAACAAATCAACCCACCGATTCCCTATGATGTCCTGCTTAATTTATTTTCTCAATCAGTAGACCTCTGAAGCTGCTGGGACTCCTCTCTTGCTACTGCACCCATCCCCCACCCACCAGAAATCCTGAGCCTCAAAAGATCCTCTTGCTGAACTCCCTCTCACTAATGTGTTGAAGCTGAAGTGCCAGGCCCCATATGCTGGTCCTCCATAAATCCCCTTGCTGTGTCCTCTCTCTCTGCTGAGTTCAATCACTGCTGGCCCTGATTCAGGACATTGGAACCCAGATCCTTGCATTAAAACCCAAGCCCATTTCCCACTCATCAAAAATTTCATACAGTCCTAATTCCATCAACCAATGCCTGACTCTATCTTTCACCGAACGCCAACCCCCAATCATTTACTTCACCTGGTCCCAACTGCATCTCCTGTTCTCCAATCACTTCATCTCAGACCCAACTCCATGCCATCCCCTCCTGATATTTTCACCTCAGTTCTGATTCTATGTCCAATCCTTAGTTTCCTTCACTTTTGCTTGAACTTCAGCAATCCACCACCGGATCCTTTCAACCAAGTGGCAACTGCAAAATGTTGTCATGCAGATTAATGTATTTACCGTGCAATGCCTGCTCCCATACTTCATCATTGGGAGGTACCATCCACGGAAGTGCTGTCTGCTCTCTTAAATCAAAGGAGCGGTGTAAGTGTGGGAGCTAAGACTGTAAGACTGGAGAGCTGAAATTGGAGGCTTTAACAAACTGAATAGATGGGTGATTGGTTAGCTTTTTTTTCTCTTTCACAAAACTAGAATAGTGGCTCAAATTTCAGATTGGGGAGATATAAATTGCTGATTAAGTAGTTCCTTCGCTTCACTGTTGCTAGCTCAAAATCCTGGCACTCTCCTCCCAAAAGCACAGTGCTATGATTCAAGTTCATCAGCACCTTCCCAAGGGCAATTAGAGATATGCGATGATTGTTGCCTTAGCCAGCAGAGCTCAGATTCTGCAAAAAAGAATAAGACGGAAGTTTAATGAATGACACTTCTAAACTTGGATCGAAATTATTTAATCAAAACAAAATAACAAGGTCAGAACAGGTGATATGTTAGTGCTGCAGCATTTGGACACCTGTGTAACTACATCTGCACCTTGAGGGACACCAGCTCAGAGTTAATGAGCTGGAGTCAGAGCTTCAGATGTTATAATATGTGAAGGATGGGAAAGTTACTCAGACGTTTTGTTCCAGGAGGCAGTCACACCCCTTAGTCTATATAATTCAGATTCACTCTGTGATTGGACATAGGTGACACAGGTATGGGGTTTAGAAAGGAGCCACAGTCCTTGAAAGTTCCAAAGGCTAAATCCCCTTGCAGCTTGTGGGGACGAAGCAAGAACTGCAGAGAGGGTGAGAAAGTTAATCATAGCACCACTGTATCAAAGATAAAAGGTACTGCAG
>JAHRHZ010000018.1:57080040-57150954 GCA_024137785.1 Ginglymostoma cirratum
TAAACCCTTCTGATGAAGGGTTTAGGCCCGAAACGTCAAGTTTTCCTGCTCCTATGATGCTGCTTGACCTGCTGTGTTCATCCAGCCCCATGCTTGTTATCTAAGGTGTGGAGCTGGATGTTTTTGGTTCTACCTATGTCATTAACACTGAGGTATAATATAGCCTGGAGAAAGTCAGCCAACACTGTCTATGATTGAGGAATTGTTGGAAATGTTCTTTCTAACATCGACTAAGGATTGCACATTTCTACCATTGGTCTTTATATGACTGAGCAGGCCAAATAAGCGCTTAGGCAGGACATCCCATGAGGTATCAAGACCTGGAATCCAGTTTTTTTCATTCTCTGTTGCTAGTCTGCAATGCAGGATGGTATTGTCAACCTTAAGAGGTAAGACGCCATTCTGTGAGCAAAGGGGTTTTGTTCATTTGACTTTGGCCCATATGTGGCCTTGGCGGCTTCAAAAAGAGACTTGAACACCATGACTCTGGTAGAATCCATGGCAGGCCCTCCGTCGATATGAGAGCTGCAACAAGCAACAAAAGGATGAAAAACAATGGATCTTGGAGCCCTGATGGATTTCTAGTTGTCATTTTCAAAGCTGCTAGGCTTTTGTTCATATCAAATATATATGTGTTCATCATTTGGACTTGGAAGGAAAAAGAACACACCCTGATTTCAGGAATTCAACATCTATTATGGCTTCAAGAAGGGAGATGAATTATGCTTCGTAAACCATCAAAATATTTCTCCTTTGATCATAGCAAGGAAAATCCTGACATGCATCGCTCTGAATTGCCTACTTGTGGCTGGGAAAACATGCCAAAGATACATTATGGCTTTCAACCTTCCAGACATGGTACTTGTTGCCATAGAAATCCAAGAAAAATGTCAATAACAACACCAGGGCCCCTTCATTAAATTTATCAACCTGACCTAAACATTTTGATTCAGTAACTTGCGAGTCTTTGTGGATGGTTCTCTGAACATTTGGATGTCTATAAAACTTCATCATAATCCGAAAAGTGCTTCATGATGAAATCATTGCAACTATCTTGATCGGGAGATCTAAAACATATGCCTTTAAAATCCGGCCTGTGGTGTTATATTTTCCATTCTGCAGATTTGAAGTTGGAGAAAGCTAGCATGTCTGGCAGCATCTGTGGGAAGAGAAAAAGGAGTTAGGCCAGTGTTTCAAGCGTAGTATGATTCTTCTCCAGAACCATCCCTTATATATTGAAGGAGAGATTCTGGAATATGTTGAGCACTTCCCATGTCTTGGCAACCATCTCTCTGAAGGCCACCAATAACAAGGAGATCCAACACCAGATCAGCTGTTTTAACTCAGTCTTCTTTAAAATATGTCAGTAAGTATTTGACAATAAAGATCTCTGCAAGTTAAAAAAAACGTTCAAGTGTATAAAAGCACTAGAGAAATGATTCCAGCAATGCCTCAGCTGTTTCCTCTTTTGGGACAACCATTGAGTGAACGTGTCCTCTTAAAAACAGCTCTACAAACAGCAAAACCCCTGCAAAACCAACTACAATAGATTGGACACTGAGTCTGCATGGCTGCAAGATATTTTCCCACACAGTTTTCTCAAAGCCAACATTCCAGGGGAGGGCAGGGAAAACACTACAAAGAGATCCTGGAGTTATCATTGAAGTGCAGGAAAATTAGCATTAATAACTGGGAAGACCTAGTCATGAATTGTTCAAGATGACAACAGCTTGTTAATTAAGCTGTATCATGCTTTGAGTCTAATCACTTTTGATGAGGAGATCTCCTTGCCTGTGGTGGTCCAGTGCAAGCAACAGGAGAGTCAGAATTCCCAGCCACGGCTGCAGAGAAGTGTACCTATCCATCTGCAAACTGGAACAAGTCCTTTAACGCACTATGTCTGCACCAGCTATAACGCATTCGAAACTAAGCCCACCTGCTTGTGTATGGTCCCTATCCCTCTATTCCCTGCCTGTTCACGTATCTATCAAATTGTCTCTTAAACATTGCTATTGTATCTGCTTCTACCACCTCCACTGACAGCGCATTCCAGGCACCTACAACCCTCTGTAAAAAAACTTGTCTAGTCCATCTCCTTTAAATTTTACCCCTCTCACCTTAAGCCTATGCCCCCTAGTATTTGACATTTCCACCCTAGGAAAAGGACTCCAACTATTCACTTTATCCATGCCTCTCATAATTTTATATACTCCTATTAAGACACCACCCTGCCCCAGCCTCTGACGCTCTCGCAAAAATAATCCAAGTTTGTTCAACCTCTCCTCATAAGTAATATACTCCAATGCAGGCAACGTCTTGACAAAGCTCTTTTGCATCCTCTCTAAAGTGTCCATATCTTTCCTGTAGTGTGGTTACCAGAACTGCAAACAATACTCCAAATGTGGCCTAACTAACATTTTGCACAGATGCAACATGACTTGCCAACTTTTATAATCAGTGCCCAGCTGATGAAAGCAAGCATGCCATACGCCTTCTTTACCACTTTATCCACGTGTGTTACCACTTTCAGAGAGTTATGGACTTGCATCCCAAAATCCTCCTGTAAATCAATACTCTGAAGGATCCTACCATTTACTGTATGTATTCCTCTTGCATTTGGCCTCCTAAAATGCATCACCTCACATTTGTTCAGATTAAACTCCATCTGCCATTTCTCTGTCCAACTTTTAACTGATCTATAGTCTGCTATATCCTTTGACAACCTTCATCATTATTCACAATTCCACCAATTCTCATGTTATCTGCAAACTTACTAATCAGATTATTTGCATTTACATCTAAGTCATTTATATATATCACAAACAACAGACATCCCAGCACTGATTGTAGTCATAGAGTCATAAAGCACGGAAACAGATCCTTTGGTCCAACCAGCCCATGCTGATCATAATCCCGAACTAAAGTAGTCCCACCTGCCTGCGTTTGGCCCATATCACTCTGAATCTTGTGGAACACAACTGATCATAAACATCCAGTCGGAAAAGCACCCCACCACACTAGGCTTTGTCTTCCATGACCAAGCCAATTTTGTATCTAACTTACCAATTCACCATGGATCCCAACAAAAACAAAAGTTGCTGGAAAAGCTCAGCAGGTTTGACGGCATCTGTGAAGGAAAAAATCAGAGTAAACATTTCAGGTCTGGAGACCTTTCTACAGAACAGTGAGGATCCCTGTGACTTAATCTTCTGGACCAGCCTACCATGAGGGACCTTGACAAATGCTTTACTAAATCCATGTAGACTGCATCCACCCTCATCAAGCATCTTCTTCACTTTCTCAAAAAACTCAGTCAAATTTGTGAGGCAAGGCCTCTCCGAAATAAAGCCATAACGACTATACCTAATAAGGCCAATCCTTTTCAAATATGAGTAAATCTGTCCCTAAGAATCTTCTCTAGTAGTAATTTCCCGACTACTGATATGGATTCACCTGCCTATTATTTCCTGGATTATCCCTGTTGCCCTCATTAAACAAAGGAACAGCATTGACTATTCTCCTGTGTTCTGGGACCTCACCTGTGGCTAAAGAGGATACAAAGATTTCTGTCAAGGCCCCAGCAATCTCCTCCCTTACCTCTCTTAGAATCCTGGGATTGGTCCCATCAGGCCATGGCGATTTATCTACCTTAATGTTTTGTAAGTCATTCTCCTCAATAGTAACATGCCCTAAAGTGTCAACATACCCCTGCCTAATCTTCCCATCATCCAGTGCTTTTCTTTGTGGAACAAGGATGAGAAGTACTCATTAAGGACCTCATCCACTTTCACTGGCTCCACGCATAAATTCTGCCCTGTGCCCTTGAGAGGACCTATGCTTTTCCTAGCTACTGTCCTGCTCCTAATATGCATATAAAATGCCCTGGGATTCTCCCTAATCCTACATGCCCCAAGGACATTTTGTGGCCCCTTTTATCCCTTGCGATTTTCATAGAATTCATTGATAGAATCCCTACAGTGTGGAAACAGGCCCTTCAGCCCAACAAGTCCACATCGACCCTCAGATCCATCCCCCTATAACCCACCTAATCTACACACCCCTGAACACTACAGGCAATTTAGCATGACCAATCCACCTAACCTGCACATCTTTGGACTGTGGGAGGAAACCAGAGCGCCCAAAGGAAACCCATGCAGACACAGGGAGAACGTGCAATCTCCACACAGACAGTTGCCGGAGGGTGGAATCGAACCTGGGTTCCTGGCACTGTGAGGCAGCAGTGCAAAGCACTGAGCCACCATGCCATTCATTTTTTTTAGGCACTAGGAGACAGCCTCTGCCTTGTCTCTTCAGTCTTCCCACTTCCCAACCCTTGAGCATTTTCCAACCATTTGGCCTTAAATAGAGCACCAGGGATGTGACCATACGCGGAGGTGCTAACAGGGACACCATGAATTGGAGACAGAATGCTGACGTGGGGCTTACACCATGAGTGTGAAGTGACATGGGTCTTAGAACATAGAACATAGAACAGTACAGCACAGTACAGGCCCTTTGGCCCACAATGTTGTGCCGAACTTTTACCCGAATTCTAAGGTCTATCTAACATCCAGTCCTACCTTCAACTATCATCCATATGCCTATCTAATAGCCGCTTAAATGCCCCTAATGAGGCCGACTCCGCTACCCTCTCCGGCAGTGCATTCCACGCCCCTACCACTTTCTGAGTAAAGAGCCTACCTCTGACATCTCCCCTATATCTACCTCCGCTCACTTTAATACTATGCCCCCTTGTAATAGCCGCTTAGACTGGAGACATAGAGGATTGGGAGCTTGGACACGAGTGTTATGAAGGGGTTAGACCCAGGATGTGAGAGTGATGCAAGGGTTAGACAGTGGGAGTGACACTGCTGTGTAGTGAACTTTGTTTTGTTTTTGATTTCTTGTTTAAGTTCTTTTATCCTTCCTTTATACTCCTTAAGAGCCTTGTCTGATTTCAGTTCCCTAAACTTTACATATGATTCCTTCTTCTTTTTGACTAATCTTACGATATTTGTTATCATCCAGGGTTTCTGAATCTTGCCATCCTAATCTTTCATCCTTACAGGAACATGCAGATCTTGAATTCTGATCAGCTGGCCTTTGCAAGATCCTTCATGTCACATATGGATTTACCCTCAATAGCCACTGCCAATCTAATTTCTCCAGCTCCTGTTTGATACTGTTGGAAGTTGTTTTCTCCTAATTTAGCACTTTCAGTCTTATCCTTATCCATAACGACCTTAAAAGTTATGGAACTGTAATCACTGTTCCAAAATGCTACTCCACTGAAACTCCAGTAACCTGGCTAGGCTCAAACCCCAATACAAGGTCTAATATAGCCCATTTCCTGTTCGGACTATGTACATGTTGTTTCAAGAAGCCCTCCAGCATGCACCTAACAAACTGTGCCCTATCTAAGCCTCTAGAACTAATAGAGACCCAGTCAAAACTCTGTTAAAATCACCCACTACAACAAGCCAGTTGTTTTTAACATCTTTCCGTGATCTTCCCGCATACCTGTTTCTCTGTCTTCCATTGGCCATTGGAAGGCTTTTAATATGGTGTTCTATTATGGTGTTTGCTTCTTTTTTATTCTTAACTTAATAACATGGCCTTGCTGGATGATCCTTCCAAGATGTCCTGTCTGAGTGCAGCTGTGACATTCTCCTAATCAATAATGCGACCCCCCACCTCTTTTACATCCCTCTTAATCTCACCTGAAATATCTAAACCCTGAACCTTGACTTGCCAGTCCTCTCCTTCTCTCAACCAAGTTTCTGTGATAGCTAAAACCAGCTATTTTGCCAAACATTCAGCTGCATTATCTCCTTATTTCTGGCCTCACTAGCACATAGCACAGAGAGAAATCCTGAAATTAGAACCCTAGAGGATCTGTTTCTCAGCTTTGTAACTCCTTAAATTCCCATTGCAGGACTTCATCTCTCTTTATGCCTCTATCATTAGTGGACCATTAGTTCTGGCTGCACACTCTCTCTTTTCAGAATGTTCTGTGCCTGCTTAGAGACATCCTTGATTCTGGCACCAGGAAGGCAACCCATCATCCTAGAGTCTCACTCGCAGACAGAGGAATGCCTATCTACTTTACCATATCACTAACATATTATTTTACTCTCTTCCCATTTGAATGACAGTCTGCACCATGGTGTTATGGCCAGTCCACTCTTATGTTCTACAATCCTTCTCCTCATTCACAACAATTTATACTATGTAAGAAGAGGGTGCCAATTTGTTGGCAAGTAGATTTTGTTTGATTGAAGCATGGCCACAGGAATGCACTAGAGAACAATTAATTCGCATGCATTTTGTTCAACTCAGATAGGTAAAGGCATTGCCATGGGAAATTCCCCAGGGAATATTTGATCCCAAGGTATTTGTTTAATTTAAAAAGGCACAATGCATGAACGTGTTCCTATGTTTGCAATGGAGTAGTGAATCTATTGGTAAACATAGCTTCTAGCAAGCATGACTGAGCCTGATTGACAATCTTAAACAGGTCATCAGTGCAATTCCTGGCACAGTTGTGTTCGTTTAGCAAGTACAGTTGATCAAAGAATCACGTTTAGTGTTACATAGAAACATAAAAGATAGGATTAGAAGTAGCCATTCGACCACTTAAGCCTGCTCTGCCATTCAATATGGTCATTGAGCTCAAACCCTAGTCCTGCCCTTCCCCCATACCCCTTGCTCCCTTTAGCTACAAGTGCTATATCAACCTCCTTCTTGAAAATACATAATGTTATGGCCTCAACCACTTTGTATGTGATAGCTAATTCCACAGGATCACCCGTCTCTGGGTGAATAAATTTCTCTCTTCTCAGTCCTGAAGGATTTACCATAATACTCTTTGACAGGGTGCTGCACAGGAGGCCCATGGTGTTAGAGGCAAGATACTAGTATGGATAGAAGATTGGCTGTCTGGCAGAAAGCAGAGATTGTGGATAAAAGGGTCCCTCTCAATTTGACAGCCAGTGACTAGTGGTGTTCTGCAAGGGTCAGTGCTGGGGCCACAACTTTTCATATTGTACACTAATGATCCAGATGAAGGAACTGATGCATTCTGGTTAAGTTTGCAGATCATAGAAAGATAGGTGGAGGGACAGGTAGTATTGATGAGCTGGGGAGGCTGAGGAAGCATTTAGACAGGTTAGGGAGAGAGGGCAAGAAGTGGCAGATGGAATACAGTATGGGAAAGTGCAAAGTCGTGCACTTTAGTAGGAAGAATAGAGACATAGACTATTTTCTAAATGGGGAGAAAATTCAGAAACCTGAAATGCGAACAGACTTGGGAGTCCTAGTCCAGTCTTAAGGTTAACTTGTAGGTTGAGTCAGTCGTTAAGAAGGCAAATGTAATGTTGGCATTATTTTGAGAGGATTAGAATATAAAAGCAGGGATGTACTTCTGATGCTCAAAAACTCTGTCAGACCACATTTAGAGCATTGTGAGTAATTTTGAGCCCCATATTTCAGGAAGGATGTACTGGGTCTGGAGCAGATCCAGAGGACATTCATGAGAATGATCCCAGGAATGAATGGCTTAACATATGGGGAAAGTTTGAAGACTCTGGTCTATATTCAATGAAATTTAGAAGGATGAGGGAGGATCTGATTGAAACTTACAGAATACTGAACAGCTTGGACAGAGTGGGCATTGGGAAGATGTTTCCATTAGCAGGAGAGACTAGGATCCAAGGGCACAGCTTTAGAGTAAAGGGCAGACCCTTTAGAACAGAGATGAAGAGAAACTTCTTCAGCCAGAGAGTGGTGAATCTATTGAAATCATTGCCACAGAAGGCTGTGGGGGCTAGGTCATTGAGTATATTTAAGACAAAAATAGGTAGATTCTTGATTATCAAGAGGATCAAAGGTTACAGGGAGAAAGCGAGAGAATGAGGCTGAGAAACTTATCAGCCACAATTGCATGGCGGAGCAGACTTGATGAGTCGAATGATCTAATTTCCGCTCCTATGTCTTACAGTCTTATGGTCTAATAATACTCAAACATGACCTCTGGTTCTAGACTCCCCCACCATCAGGAACATTTTTCCTGCATTTAAACTGTCTAGTCCTGTTGCAATTTTATAGATTTCTATGAGATGCCCCCTGTTTCTTCTAAAAGCCAGTAAATACAATCCTAAACAACTAAATCCCGTCTCATACGTCAGACCTGCCATTCCAGGAATCTGCAAGTTCCCCTCCAAGCTACTCACCATCTTGACTGGGATATATATTGCAGTTCCTTAAGTGTCACTGGGACAAAATCATGGAAATACTGCCATAATGGCATTTTGGATGTCCCTACACCACATGGATTACAGCGGTTCGAGAAAGCAGCTCACCACTACCTTCTTGAGGGTAATTTGGGGTGAGCAGTGAATGCTGGCCCGGTCAGCGATGCTTACATCCATGAACACAAAAAATTCCTGTGTCAATAGTCATAGACAATGTCAGCATATTCCAATGGATCATAGCACTTCATAAAATCATAGAAATCTACAGCCTAGAAAAAAGCCCTTTGACCATCGAATCTGTGTTGGTCAAAAAGACCTAACTATTCTAATCCCATTTTCCAACACTTAGACCATAGCCTTCTATGCTTTCACATTGCATGTGCACATCTAAATACTATTTCAATATTATGAGGGTGTCGGTATCTACCACCCTTATAGGCAGTAAGTTCCAGATTCAAACCATCCTCTAGACAAAAAAAACTTTTTCTCACATCTCCTCTAAACTTTCTGCCCCTTACCTTAAATCTATGCTCCCTAGTCATTGATTCTTCCATTAAGGGTAAAAGTTTCTTGATGTCTACGCTATCTATACCCCTCATAATTTTGTACATCTCAATCATGTCCCTCTCGATATCCTCTGCTCTAAGGAAAACAAGCCCAGTCTGTCCAATCTCTCTTTCTACCTGAAAATCTCCATCCCAGGCAACATCCTGGTAAATCTCCTCCACTCCCTTTCCAGTGCGTTCACATCCATCCTATACTGTGGATTCCAGAACAGCCCACAATTCCCCTGGAATACTTTACATATACCTTATAGAAGAAATTAATTAGCACTTCTGCACTACCTAACTGATTTGTGGATTCCAAAAATAAAGGCCTTTAAATTATAATTATTGTACATTGCTCTAGGAGGACATTCCCCCCAGGAAGAATGCAACAACCTTGTCAGAATCGTAAAGCAGATTTACAAGGAGGATGTTTTAAAAGGTTAAATTATAAGGAGAGGTCACACAAAATGTGAGTTATAGTTCCTAGACTTTTGGATGTTGATTGGGGTGGTGGAGGGGGGAGGAAAGCATTGTGAGGGTTTAATCTCATTACTGCGTTTATGACAAGAAAGTAATTTGACAGTGCAGTTAAAAGAAAATGTATCATCTTGGGTGGGAATCTGTAACAAGTGGGCATAGTCTTCAAATTACAGCTCAGCTATTTTGATGAGAAATCTGGAAAGATTTTTATCCACTTAAAAGACATTGAAAATCTGAAATCTCTTGCAACTCCCAAAATGTCATGAAGGTTACAGATTGGTTAGAAGCACTGACCATTGCTTATTCTCAATCAACATCACGATAAGAGAATATCTCATCATAACAGTGCAAGAGGAAGCCATTCAGCCCATCAAGGTCATGCTGCATCTATATGCAGCAATCCTGTCAGTCCCACTCCCTTGCTTGCTCCCTATTTCCCCCTGTTTATTTTATTTATTTATTTATTTCCCTGTTTATATCCTTCAAGATTTCCTTTTGAAATTGGTGATCGCCTCAAGTTTCCAGCCTCTCATGGACAGCAACTTCCAGATCATTACCACTCACTGCAGAAAAATGTCACAACTTACCCTCACCTCAACACACACATGCCACCCCAGAACTCTGTGTCCCCTCATCCTGGCACCATCAACAAATAGGAATTTGCCAGTTATTGAAACCTGAAAATTTTATTGCTGATGTTGCCTTGGTAGCGATGAATTACATCTCTGCTCCCAACATGTTTGTTGTTCAAATCAATGTCCCAAAGTTTGAAAAACTTTCTCTTCACTTGGCAGCGGAAGGAGTTCCTTGAACCTGACACAAAGTGCAGGTTTTCATGATTCACTTCAAGGGGTGGTGTCCAGCACTAGTGCTCCTTAATACCTGAGGAAAGTTGAGCACAGTATATTCTGTGTTTTGCAAGCTGGGCTGGTTGGGTACAACTAATACTCTGCCTTTTTTCAGTGATACTCAACTTCAATTATTAAGCCATTTTTTGTATAATTTCTCTTTTGTTCTTCATCCTTTCTCCTCCATATTTTTGCTCTTTCCTCAGTTTTGATAAAGGGTAATAAACTGAAATTTTACCTTCATTTTTATCTCCACAAATGCTGC
This sequence comes from Ginglymostoma cirratum, assembly GCA_024137785.1. Taxonomy (NCBI): domain Eukaryota; kingdom Metazoa; phylum Chordata; class Chondrichthyes; order Orectolobiformes; family Ginglymostomatidae; genus Ginglymostoma; species Ginglymostoma cirratum. The sequence continues at coordinate 57,090,434 of JAHRHZ010000018.1, forward strand.
CTAACCTGCTAAATATTCCAGCAATTTTTTGTTTACATTTCCCATTTCAAGTCCTTCTTCTAAATGAAGTCTTATTAATGAAAAGCATTTGGATTGATATGAGTCAGTATCCTTAGGAAATGACGAGATGCATTTGGCAATTGAAAGTAAGTCCATGTTTTAGAGAATATTCTATTACTATTTTAGGAATATAATGTTCTGACTACTTTGGTAGAATGTAAGACATCTTGAGGATGTGTTTAAATAGTCAAATTGCTTTTGTCATCTAGATTTGTGTCATGGTCTTGTAGTAGAATGATTTCTGTAATGTAAATGATTTTTATTCATAGTTTTCTGAAGTACTGCTTATCAACAGATTATTTTAGTCTAAAGATTTATGAAACGTATGACCTAAAATGTTATGACTCAGGACTGACATACATTTGTTTGGGTACTTCATTTAATTATATGTTGAGGCCTAAGTTAGTTTCAGCTACCGCAGCTGTCCGTAAAAGTTCCTCACATTCTAACACTAAATTTCAAGTAGTTGCAATTTTAATTTGAAACCAAATTTTGGTGCCAATTTCTGTAAATGTAATTCAAAGGATTTTGAGTTAATCTGTTGGGGAGATATCCAACTTGTTAAAGTTAAAATTATAGAGTCATAGAATCATACAGCAGAGAAGGAGACCCTTTGGTCCAATTAGTCCATGCAGACCATAGTCCCAAACTAAACTAGTCCCACCTGCCTGCACTTGGCCCATATCCCTCCAAATACTTTTTATTCATGTACTTATCCAAATGTCTTTTAAACAATGTAACCCCCATAACCATTGCTTTCTCTAGATGTTCATTCCACACACAAGCCACTTTGTGTAAAAAATATTGTCTTTTTGAAATCTTTTTCCACTCACTTTAAAAGTATGGCACCCAGTTTTGAATGCCCCCACCCTAGTGAAAGACCGTTATCATTCACCTTATCTATGCCCCTCATGATTTTATAAATCTCTGTAAGGTCACCCTTCAAACTCTGATGCTCCAGTGAAAAATGTCCCAGCCTATCCAGCCTCTTCACATAATTCAAACCCTCCATTCCTAACATCCTGGTAAATCTTCTCTGAACCCTCTCTAGCTTGATTATATCCTTCCTATAACAGGGCAACCAGAACTGGATGCATTACTCCAGAAGAGACTTCACCAAAGTCCTGTCCAACCTCAACATGATGTTCATTACATAGAAGACAGTAGCAGGAATAGGGCACATAACCTTTGAACCTGCTGGGCCAATCATTATGATCATACTGATTATCTGATTCAATAGCCTGATCCCATTTCTCCCCCATATCGTTTGATCTCTTTAGCCCAAAGTGCTATATCTAACTCCTTCTTGGATCATAAAATGTTTTGGGCTTGACTGTTTTCTGTGGCAGGGAATTGTGTAGGCTCACCACTCTCTGGATGAGGAAATTTCTCCTCATCTCAGACCTAAATGGTCTCTACCATAACCTTAGACTGCAACTCCTGGTTTTGGACTCTCCCGTCATAGGGAACATCCTTCCTGCATCTACCCTGTCTACTCCTGTTAAAATGTTATAGGGTTTCCTGAGATTCTGAACACCAGTTAACATAATTATAACAGATTTAACCTTTCCTCATACAGCATGTTCTGCATTCCTAGAAATCAGTCTGATAATCCTTTGTTGCACTTCCTCCATAGAAAGAATGTCCTTCTTCAGACAAGGAACCAAAACTGCACACAATATTCCAGGTGTGGCCTGAACTGGAAAAAGACATCCTTGATGGTGTACTCAAATTCTCTTGCTATGAAAACCAATACACCATTTGACTTCTTCACCACCTGTTACACCTGCATGCTTACTAGTCACTACCTGCCAATCAGAAAAAGACCTGTTTATTCCTACTCTTTGTTTTCTGTCTGCCAACCAGTTTGCTATCCATGTCAATACACTATCCCAATTCTATGTGCTTTAATTTTACATGCTAATTGTTTATGTGGGATTTTGTCAAAAACCTTCCAAAAATCTAAATCAACCAAGTCCACTGCGTGCCCCTTATTAACTTTATGAGTTACATTCTTAAAGAATTCCAATAGATTTGTCAAGCATGGTTTCCATTGTGTAAAACTATGCTGACTCTGTCTGATCCCGCCACTGTTCACCAAGTGGTCTTTTATAACAAACTCGAGCATTTTACCCACTACTGATGTCAAGCTGAATGGTCCATTACTCCCTGTTTACTCTCTGCCTCCCTTTTTAAATAGCGCAGTTACGTTAGCCACAGTCCAATGCATGGGAACTGTTCCAGATCCGAGAGAATCTTGGAAGATGACCATCAATGTGTCCACTATATCCAGGAACATTTCCTTACATAATCTGGGATATGGATCTTCAGACCGTAGAGAGTTATCTGTCTTCAATCCCTATAGTTTTGAGCTGTTGTTTGATATCACATGGAGTGGTGCTTTGTCATAATGTTTTAACGATGAGGTGGAGTACAGCATCAGCACAGAAGGAAATGTAATAAATCCTACACTCCAGATCACCAATTTCGTGGAGCATCCTGCCCCATGCACTCCAAGATCAATGTTAAGAATCAGCATTTTCAGTCACATGAAGACCTATGGCAGAAACTTGCATCGAGCATACGGCATTCAGATTAATTGGCTGAAGATGGACACCATTGGTATTATCCACAGAAGGAGGCCAAATAGATCATCCATTTGTCATTTCTGGCTGGAAATTGTTGCTTCTTATTCAGGATTTCAGTGGAATCCCTTCTTCTGCCTAATTGCCTACCACCACATATAACTGTATCTGGCAAGACTGTGAAATTTCAATCTGAGTTGTTGGTTATAAGATACTGTTCAGCATGCATATAGTCCTGTGTAGTAGTTTCACCAGACTGACTCCTCATTTTTAACTCTTCCCACTGTTCCTGGTATGTACTGTTGTGTGCCCCTTTGAACCAAGGTTGATCTTCTGACCCGATGGAAATGATAGAGCAAGGCATATGCCAGACCATGAGATCAAAGATTGTGACTGAATACATTTTTGTTGCTGCTCTGCTCCCCAACTTCATGGATGCTTATTATTGAGCTGCTAGATCTCCTCTGATTCTTCTTCATATAGCATGGTAACATTAGCACACAACACAGTGGAAGGCATGCTCACCGTGAAGAAGGGATTTCACTTCAGTCAGAACTGTTGCGTAGTCATTCCTAGCAATGTTTTTAGAAGCAACTCCAACAATTAAATTGGTGAGGATGAGGTCAAGTAGTTTTTTAGTTTTGTTGGCTTTCTCAGCATTTGCTTCAGGTCTAGTCTGCCAAACATTCAGTACTGCCCTTTAGTATTCAGTAAGTAATGGTGCTTCTGTGTCACTCTTGGTAATGGGCATTGAAGTCCCAAATTAAGAATATACTCTGTGTTTGTGCTACCCTTGAAGGTACATTGAAATGGTGTTCAAAATGGAGGTATGCTGATTCCGCAGCTGAAAGAGGACAGTAATTGATTTTCTTGTTCACATTTAACCTGATGCCATGAGGCTTCATGAGGGGCTGTTTCCCTTCCCTGAATGACATTAGTGAACTAAAGGAGTTTTACAACAGTAGTTTTGTGATCACCATTATTGAGACTAGTTTTCTTTTATTCCAGACTTTCTAAGGTTAATTTCCCTAGGTGCCGTAGCAGCATTTGAACTCATAACCAAATCTTCCTGACCACAGATTGACACAGACCAGGTGTACAACTCATTAGTAAAGTTAGATAATATGGCATTCCGGGTTAGCTTACCAACTGGATGCAAAATTTGCTTAACAGCAGGAGACAGAGAGCAATCATGGATGGTTATTTTTTGGACTAGAAGCCTATCACCAGCGGTGTTCCACAAAGATCTGTGCTGGGTCCACTTTTGTTTGTCATTTATATAAATGATTTAGATGAGAATATAGAAGGCATGGTTAGTAAGTTTGTGAATAACACCAAAATTGGTGGTATGGTGAACAGTGAAGAAGGTTATCTAAGATTACGAAGAGATCGTGATTAATTGGGTCAATGGTCAGGTGGAGTTTAATTTGAATAAAAGTGAGGTGTTGCACTTTGGTAAAACAAACATGGGCAGGACAAATACAATTATAAGTAGGGCCTTGAGCAGTGCTGTAGAACAGTGAAATTGAGGGGCTCGGACTTTGTCCACTTCTGGTCCAGGTCTGGTCTCCCGGTTGTGGGAAAGTTAGAGAGGGTTCAGAAAAGATTTACCAGGAATTTGCTGAGAATAGAGAGTTTGGAACATTGGAGGTTGAGGGATGACCTTATGGAAATTTATAAGATCATGAGGGGTATAGATAGGGTGGCTGACAGGTTTTTTTTCACGTAGGGTGGGGGATTTCAAGACTAGTGAACATAATTGTAAGGTGAGAGGAGAAAAATTTACTAAAGATATGAGGGGCAATTTTTTTTACCCAGAGAGTGGTTTATGTGTGGAATGAACTTCCAGAAGATTTGGTGGATGCGGGTACAGTTACAACATTTAAACAGAATTTGGATAAGTACATAAATGAGAATTGTTTGGAGGGATATGGGCCAAGCACAGGCAAGTGGGGCTAGTCTAGTTTGGAATTATGGTCAGCATGGACTAATTGGAAGGAAGGGTTTGTTTCTGTGCTGTATGATTCCATGACTCTATGACGAAAAGGTGTTAACAAACAGATATTATTGATGCCTGCACATCTCCTGAGTTGTGTTAGCCCTACCCTCTAAACTAGCTGCTATCGAGCTAAAGGACTGACCATAGCCCACTTCCTAGAACACAGAGGAATGGGCCCCCTAACCGAACAGAGACCTCACCATGACCAATCCTTGGACTATTATAGAAGGTTGCCCATGACTTACTGTGTCAAGAACATTTGACTGATGGGTGTCTCCATGGATTTTAGTGAAGACTACTCCTCTAAGACTCTGATCCGCCTGCCCACTTGCTGAACATGTAGTGTTCAACATAATACTGTAAGATGCTGGCACGTGGTCAGGTGTGAGATCTATACTCCTCATAATTTTATAAACTTCTATAAGATCATCTTCTCAACCTCCTATGCTCCAGTGAAAAACATCACTGCCTATCTAGTCTCTCTATATAACTCAAACCCTCTATTCCCGGCAAACTGCACACTGCCCTGTAGCAAACTGTACATCCCCCTGACTGAGAACTGCTGATCAGCAAGGCCAGCTTGCCTATTTGTGTGACTACACTAATCGACATGGCAAGGAAAGGCTTGATGTTGAAGGCATGCAGGTAGCCGCTAAGTCAATGCGCACTAAGAAAACAAGTCAACAGCCCTGAAATGCAACCTCATCTGATCGGTGAGCTGGGTATCAGTGCCTGAGTGCAAACAGTTCCTGCTGCAGCCTTTCAATGCTAGCTGCGAGGCCACTCTGCAGTGACAGTATGCACATCCTGAACACTCTGCCAGTACATCCAAGAGGTCCAAGGAAGGTCATGAGGGGTTGCCGGATGTCACATGTCAATGCCCATGGAGGAAGGGTGCAGTGGCTGGTGCCCACAAATCATCCCCTCGTGACTATCCTTGGTTCAGTTATGGGCAACAGATTGGTTGTTGAGAGAAAGTAGCGAGTTGAATCCATAGAAATGTACTCTGGTTTCCTTGTTTTCTCAATGTCCACCTTTTATAAGATGGCTGGAATTAATGGTACAACAGGGTGTTTAACAAACAACAATCCTATCAATTGGTAACTCACAGCTGCAAAGCAAAAATCATGCCATGCTGCTTGTGAAAAGCATAAAAGACAGTACAAGTTGTCCTGACTTTGAGATGGGTTCTGCCAGACTTCTTGTCCAAGTCTAGCACACATCCTGCCATAGCCCTCGTCACTCAGACCCCTAAAAGATTCCATCCATAGTCATTATTAAGGGTGGCACAGTGGCTCAGTGGTTAGAACTGCTGCCTCACAGTGCCAGGGGCCCAGGCTTGATTCCAGGATCGGGCAACTGTCTGTGTGGAGTTTGTATGTTCTCCCCATGTCTGCTTGGGTTTTCGCCAGGTGCTCTGGTTTCCTCCCACAGTCCAAGGATGTGCAAGTTAAGTGGATTGGCCATGCTAAATTACCCATAATGTTCAAGAATGTGTTGGTCAGGTGTGTTAGCCATGGGAAATGCAAGTTTGCAAGGTAGAGATGGGTCTGCTTGGGATGCTGGTTGGAGGGTTGGTGTGGACTTGTTGGGCTGAATGGCCTGTTTCCACACTGTGGGGATTCTACCCAAAATAAAACTCTGTTAAGTTATACAGGTCTCCCAACACATTAGTATATGCATTATCATTGGCTTCTCTTCTGATTTCTACCCATTCCTAGAGTGATTTTCTTCTCTAGGGAGTGTTGTTTCTGTTGAAAGTAATGTTGCCATGGTAACTGTTTTTGCTGCTCCATTTCTGTTACTGGAGTGTAGTAGATCTCTGGAACTGATGATCTTTCTGCACTCTGTGCAAATGCTGGGATTACTTTTTGCATGCTGTGAGATACAGTTTTTTCCAGATATATGGCATACGAAATGATTCACTGCATATAACATGCTTGACAGTTGTTCATGATGGTGTTGGCTAATGAATGAACATTGACCAGGAGATCTGAAGAATTCACAGCTCTTCTTACATCAGCATCAAAGAATCTTTTATATCCAGATAAACAAGGGGAGAAAATGTTCCTCTGAAGGAAGCCACCGTACCTTAGAACAAATGTCAGCCAAGATTATGTGCTTGTGCCTGCTTTAGTTGTACTGGCATCTAAGACTAATGTCCCTATTCTGTCAACATTTTTATGGGTACTGCTAGTGAACCAGGAATTATCTGCTGAGATAATTGAAATAATCCGAGGATGGGCCAAGAAGATTTCAAGTGATGGGTTTGTGACTATTTCCTTTGGCAGATTTTTCCAATATGGAATTATTTTTGGCAAGAAAGATTGCCGATAGACTGCCTTGCAAAACAACAGGGCTGAATCTTATGGTTTTATGGCATTAAGATCAGTGGAGTGATTCTTGTAACAGAGCCGAGCACATTTTCTCGCCATATCTTACCACATTACTTGAAATTTCAGCCCTTATGGCAGGTATCTCATCTGATTTCCATTACATCTTGCCATGTGCCTTTCCTCACTCACCAGTCACTGGCGATGTGGCATTCCATGGTTAAAAGGCTGCTGTGCACCCAGACAATTACTGTCAATGTGGAGTTACCCTGCACAGTTCCTGACATTTGCCCTGGGTATAGCAGTTGGAGGATATTAGCATCCTGCTTTGCGGACATTGTCCCACGGTTTCTGGTGGACAGGAAAGTGTACAGGTGGGACATCCTCTTCCCCAGGATAAGCACTGGAAGAAACAATTTTGCCAGCCTCATCCAAGTCTGCCACCTGGGTTAAAGCAGTCACACTCATCTAGAGAAAACTCCAGCACCGTACAGAGAAGGGCAATACTCTTCTCTATTAGAGCCATAGGTGCCTTCATCTTCCCTCTAATACTTCATACTTTCTCTCTGCTACTGTATGCTCTACGGTTCATGCTCTACCACTCTCATGAATGCCTGCAACATCTTCCCCACTCCCCTTTACCCAACACAATCTGTCACATCACTAAACTTGCATGCCCTCTGCGTTGTCTACTCACCCACCTGGGTAACCTACTGACTTGCCTCAACAGTAATAGCTATTCCACCTACTTCCATCTCCCTCAATACCTGCCTGTTTCTTATTCCATGAGGAAAACAGCCCACAGTAGGGCAGAAAGAGTCAAGTAGACAGTGTGCTACAATCATTCAGCTCCTCATCAAGTTCCCTGGGCCAGATGGGATTTATCCTAGGATTGTCTGGGAAGCTAGGGAGGTAGATTGCAGAGCCTTTGGCTTTGATCTTTAAGTCGTCATTGTCTACAGGAATAGTGCCAGAAGACTGGAGGATAGCAAATGTTGTCCCCTTGTTCAAGAAGGGGAGTAGAGACAACCCTGGTAATTATAGACCAGTGAGTCTTACATCGTTGTGGGTGAAGTGTTGGAAAGGATTATAAGAGATAGGATTTATAGTCATCTAGAAAGGAATAATTTGATTAGGGATAGTCAACACAGTTTTGTGAAGGGTAGGTTGTGCCTCACAAACCTTATTGGGTCCTTTGAGAAGGTGACTAAACAGGTGGATGGAGGGTACAGCGGTTGATGTGGTGTGTATGGATTTCAGTGAAGTGTTTGATAAGGTTCCCCATGATAGGCAATTGCAGAAAATACGGAGGCATGGGATTGAGGGTGATTTAGTGATTTGGATCAGAAATTGGCTAGCTGTAAGAAGACAGAGGGTGGTGGTTGATGGGAAATGTTCATCCTGGACTTCAGTTACTAGTGGTGTACCGCAAGGATCTGTTTTGGGGCCACTGCTGTTTGTCATTTTTATAATTGACCTGGATGAGGGCATAGAAGGATGGGTTAGTAATTTGCGGATGACACTAAAGTCAGTGGAGTTGTGGATAGTGCGGAAGGATGTTGCAGTTTACAGAGGGACATAGATAAGCTGCAGAGCTGGGCTGAGAGGTGGAAAATGGAGTTTGATGTGGAAAAGTGTGAGGTGATTCACTTTGGAAGGAGTAACAGGAACACAGAGTACAGGGCTAATGGTAAGATTCTTGGTAGTGTGGACGAGCAGAGAGATCTCGGTGTCCATGTGCATAGATCCCTGAAAGATGCCACCCAGGTTGATAGAGTTGTTAGGAAGGCGTACTGTGTGTTATGTTTTATTGGTAGAGGGATTGAGTTTCGGAGCCGTGAGGTCATGTTGCAGCTGTACAAAACTCTGGTGCGGCCGCACTTGGAGTATTGCGTGCAGTTCTGGTCACCGCATTATAAGAAGGATGTGGAAGCATTGGAAAGGGTGCAGAGGAGATTTACCAGGATGTTGCCTGGTACGGAGGGAAGGTCTTATGAGGAAAGGCTGAGGGACTTGATGCTGTTTTTGTTAGAGAGAAGAAGGTTAAGAGGTGACTTAATAGAGACATACAAGATGATAAGGTGGACAGTGAGAGCCTTTTTCCTCGGATAGTGATGGCTAGCACGAGGGGACATAGCTTTAAATTGAGGGGTGATAGATATAGGACAGATGTCAGAGGTAGGTTCTTTACACGGAGAGTAGTAAAGGCGTGAAATGCCCTGTCTGCAACAGTAGTAGACTCGCAAACTTTAAGGGAATTTAAATGGTCATTGGATAAACATATGGATGATAATGGAATAGTGTAGGTTAGATGGGCTTCAGATTGGTTTCACAGGTTGGCGCAATATCGAGGGCCGAAGGGCCTGTACTGCACTGTAATGTTCTATGTTCCTTGTTCTATCCCTAAAGAGTGGACGATCCTGACTCTGACTGCACTAACAGGCTCTGGATTGGTATCAGAGGATGTCTTTGACCTACTGTACTGGGATCCCTTGAGTAAAGACTAACCCCCTTGACTGGGCTGAAGCCTCCTAGTAACCTACTTCCCCCCTAACCTTTGCTGCTGTGGCACAAATTTCTGAGGTCTGTGCATGACAATGACTCCAGAAGTGGTGATCAAGATGTGTAAGCTCTACGAGCGATTGCACAACTGTACAGCTGAGAGGAAATATTGCCGACAACTGTGATAAGCTTCTTGGCTTTGTGGCTGTGCTAAATGGCATGGCAAGATGGTAGTATTAGGAGCCTGGTAGCTCTAGATGAGGGGATAATATGCGAAAAGCCAAGGTCATGCAAGGTAGGGATGTGGCAAGTAGCCAGGCTCAGATTGAATACTAAAACAATGAGTGAAGAGCCCCACATGTGCAGCCTGGTCCAATCCATGAGCAGGGTGTGCATTCCTGAGTGCAAAGTGTCCCTGCTGTATTATTGGAATGACAGTTGCTGGTGTAGTCAGATTCCAATATCCGTGGATGAAGGATGCATGTGCCTGCGGTCCACTAAGGTTACTTAAAATATTGATGCTGGTGCCCAACATGGATGTCTTTTATAGCAAGTGGCAAGTCATATCCACCAAAACCCACTTTTCTGTAGTTTTCAAGCTGAGTTTTCTCAGTGACTAGCTTGCATGGTGAGTTTGGTAATATCACAACCCATGGTGAGTTGAGCGGTTGATAAGGCATTAAACAAACAATAATATGTGCCATGTGGCAACTCGCCACTACCTAGCAAGAATCTCACCAAACCACTTGAGAATAGCATATAAAATGTGATGAGATAATCTTGACATTGAGATGTGCATCACTGAATATCTATCCTGATTCTAACACACATCTCACCGCTGACCATATCACTCAGAGTCTGGTCTTTGTATTTTGTGTGGATGATTACCTGTTATTATCATTGCCAGCGAGCTCTAGGTATTTGTTTCTGTCAGTTCCAACCAGTGAATACGATTTTTATAGAACATAATGTATTTTTCCCCTGCTTTTTATTTCTACTTCATGATTACTAATTTTATTCAGCAAGAGACAGGAAAGCAGTTTTGGATTACCTTTCAACACCTAGAAGGTCAGTTTGTCAAATAGGTATTCTCCCATGCCATTCTCAGGGTCTTCCAGTCTCTTCAGGTAGGTGATGTGATCTCCAAGCTTCTTGATCCTTTATGCTTGCACATCCAAGTAGTGAGACTCCAGAAAGTTGCAAAGTATAATTCCCATTCTAAACTTTTGATCAAGAATGTGATGCTGGTAAATCTCTCATACCGATTTTCTAGAATCCTGCAGTAAGACTTTTGATCAGTTCAATTTTACTTACACTTCTCACCATTTAAGGAACTGTGGTCAACTTGCATACTCCAAGATAAGGTAAACAAGCATGTGGCAAGCTATAACTCTGATATATTGCAATATTCAAAATTCCTCCAATGTCCTGCTATACAGCATGAGCCAAAACCTTCTGGCTCAAATTTAGGTTGCTATCAACTAAGCCAAACCAACACTGTATTAGTTGACAGATCTGGAAGCACCTGTAAAGAGAGAAACAGAGTTAACATTTCAAGTCCAACATGACCTACTGAGTTTCTCCTGCAATTTCTGTTTGCATTTCAGATCTCCAGCATCTGCAGCACCTTATTTTGTTTTATTCTGTTGGTTGGCACGTAGGTTAAGGGCACCAGGGTGTTCAGTACCTTTGAACCGTTTCCCAACAAATACCCCACTCAGGAAAAGAACGCAAGGAGACTGGGCATCTGAGGTCTGAAAACAATTAGGAGAAAACAAAAGCACTGTTAACGTTGCTTTATTTCACCACCAGGGGGACAGAATTATCTTTCATCATCGAATACATTGTGAAAATTCTGACATGATCATAACAAGTTCATGGTAGAATTTTCATGACATGGTATGCATAGCATATGTAGTGCAAATTATATATTATATAATGTTACAATAACTTTAAAAGGTTATTTGTGGTATAACTTTTAATGCTCATGGATTAAAGGTTCTAATTGTGTTGCTATAGTGATTTATTTTTCATTTAACTATAGTCTGAACAGATATTGCCTACAATGATGTGATCTAATTCAAAAAGCAATCTAAGATAAAGAGAAAATGGTGAAGCTGGGTCATAAACCGGATTGTTCCATAACATGCAGCACATGGTCCATGGTCTTAGCAAAAGATTTTGTTCATGTGAAAGCTGCTGAAATATGAAGCATGAAAATGCAGTTTAAACAGGAAATGCATATTTTAATGCAATCATAAATCAAATTTCCATTAGGTTATAACAAAGTTGTATGAAAAACATGGAAGTGAGTACCAAATTGTGCAAACACACCAAATACACAGCTTTACCTAATGCTGTCATAATCTCATCTTGAGCTGTTGAGTATGGGCTGGGATTTAGATTGCAGCAGTCCTCGCTTCTCAGTTGACACCTACTATGTTCTAGCTATATGTAGCTGGACTGTGGAAAGAAAAAGGATAGAGAAAATGGAGGAAGAGATGGAATGGAGGAAAAATAATGATTAGGAAATGGTAAAGAAAACAGACAGATAAAAATAAAATCAAATGGAAGGGAAGACAAATAATGATTAGCAAATAGTGAAGAAGAGAGAGAGGTAAAAGTAAAACAGAAAGGGGAGAGCGAGACACACACACAGACACACAGACACACACATACACACACACGGAGCATAAAATAGCAAACCAAGCACAGAACTTTGTTTTCACAGTCTGCTCACATTCTTGTGAAATTGGGCAAGGCAGAGCTCATGCATGCATAATTGAATGCACACACAGCACTCCTCACAGGCCTCCCATTACCATTGGTTTAACCATTAAAAATAGATGTGGAAATAGTCTGGTCTTTTCAATCATTAAAAATGAATGCTGGGGAGTTTCAACTTCATATCATTGCTATTTTTGACACTGTTGCACAGTTTTATACAATTATCTATATAGAGTTAATACCCATAATTTCAATGTGACTTCATTGACATTGCATCAATATGTATTTCCTAATTTTTATATTAGTGTAATGATACCTTGGCCACCATTCTAATATGAAAAATGAATAAAATGGCAGTATAAAAATGTAAAAAAGTGAAGGACTATCAAAAGGTACAGAGCTAATTGCAGAGGCTATAGGTTTAAAAGGTAAATTTCTGCACTATACAGCCAAGTGGAATTGTGGTTGATCATCTTTTCCTGGGTTTTATTAAGGCACCAAATGATTAGTTCCAAGATCAAGGTGCATGTTTTGCAATCTAAGCACAAAATTTGTCTGTTAGGCCAGCAATACAAATTCCTGATTGCTAACATATAGGGAACCTTCTCAAATTATTTTAACAGTTTCGCTAGCAACCTCAATGTTTATTTGCAGGATTTGTGGAGGATGGGGAGGAGCGCGAATATTGTGTGTGCATTTGTTAGCAGCGTAACCATACAAATAAGTATGTGGAGGGATCTCAATGACCTGCTTCATTTAAATAATAGAAACCAAAGTCCAGGCATAGGCTCACTGCCTAGATAACTGACAAAAATGAGACTTCTTCCTCGGGAGATTGCAACCATAGAAGGAGGAGAGTACTGGACTTTAGTGGGTGAAAAGTTTTCAGAACAAACAGAGAGGGCTGGGAATTTGCAATTCCCAGTTGGGAGCTGAAATAACTGCACAGAGGCCAGTATCCCATCACCATGCCACCTTTATTTACATGTGAACATGACTAGCCAACTCAGAGCCAGTCCCTAGAATGAGTAGATTCTCTGAATTTCCTCCAATCAAGGATCTCATTGTCAATAAGACCCACCTGGCACTTGTTCCAGTCACTACAGGAGCAATAATTCAATGTGCAGGATCATGAATGGTTAGGACAGTGAAAACCCTAATACACATGACGCGTCTAGGGAGATCTCCTGCTCCTTCTGATCTGAATTAAGTTCAAAGACACAAATCTGTATCATAAGCTTCCCTTTTCCCTTGGTTAACAACACTTTGCCAGTTCTCTGGGAAAAAGTCCTGTTCTGATTTTGCAATTTTGCACATGTTAGAAAGATTCCTCCATGATAGGGGGCAGCACGGTGGCTCAGTGGTTAGCACTGCTGCCTCACAGCACCAGGGACCTGGGTTCGATTCCAGCCTCCAGCGTCTGTCTGTGTGGAGTTTGCACATTCTCCCTGTGTCTGCATGGGTTTCCTCCAGGTGCTCTGGTTTCCTCCCACAGTCCAAAGATATGCAGGTTAGGTGGATTGGCCATACTAAATTGCCTGTAGTGTTCAGGGAGGTGTAGGTTAGGTGGGTTGTTGGGGGGGTGGGTCTGGGTGGGATGCTCTGAGGTTCAGTGTGGACTTGTTAGGCCAAAGGGCCTGTTTCCACACTCTAGGGGATTCTACAAAATAGTGAAATGAATTATCGAATGCAAGGGGTGCTCATCAAGATCCTGACTAATTCCAACAAATCTGACAGGTAGTGATGTTACTCAATATTTAACACTACTTTGGTGTCCAACCTGCCATCCTGGTTCTTGTACAATTTGTTAATGGACTCTCCTAAACATATTCAGCTGCCCAAAGGACTAATGTGACCCCATCCCACTGACTCTACTTCTACTTAGTGTCATTTAAAGGGATCAGCATAGGTCTGTCAGGTGTGGTATATTAATTTTGTTTTGCTGTTGCAGAGTTAGTGCAAGTGCTGTGTTGGAGGATTGCTAACAATTATTCAAGTAATTAGAGAGGAGCTTTCCAGGGAATTTGAAGACTAGACAGTGGTAGGTCTGCTGTCACCCAGAGAGGATATGGATGCTGTCCGTCATGGGATACAGTCCGTTATTCACTGTGTGCAATTCCTGCCTCTATTCTAGCCTCTGAGAAAAACAATGCAAATCTCAGAGCTGTTTGCTGTGTGCATCAAACTAAATGATGGCGTCTTATTTGTCAGTCACATTTTCTTGCTCAAACCTTTTGCAGCAAAGCTGTACTGGCTGGCCAGGCAACAGCTTTCAGATTTCCAAAAACATATGCTGTGTATATTTATTGTGAAAAATAGAGCTTAAGTCTTCCATCTACAGGTTCAACAACAGGTCATAGAGGGGTTCATCACTCCCAATTGTCTGTCCCTGTTCCAAGGATATGTCCATACTCAGGTGTCCATGGATGGGGAGTATGCAGTGACCACTGGCATGGTCCATGATAGGTGGGCCCTAAAGGGGCTAGGGTGCACCTTCATTCCCTGTCATGTAGTTATGATTTAATTTTGAGAAGCTTTCTTTGTAAATTTCTGTCAATCTTTTGATTCTTTTTCTTACAGTGCCCACCAAGAATATTTATCAACAATTTTTGTTCATTTCAAATGAATTGAACTTGAACCTAATCTTTATTTATGGAGGTGTTCCCATTTATAGCAGCAAAACTAAATTTCTTGTTAACTAGGAGGTGATGACAAGGTGATGTTGTCACTGGACAAGTAATCCAGACTCCCGGGCTAATTCTCTGACAACATGGGTTCAAAGCCAACTACAACAGATGATGAAATTTGAATTCAATTACTAATGCAGAATTAAAAGCAAATCTAATGATGACCGTTGTCAATTTTCTTTAAAACCCATCTGGTTCACTAATGCACTTTTAAGGTAAAAATCTGTCATTCTATGTGTGTGAGTCCAGGCTACAGCAATATGGCTAACACCTGATTAGAACAAAATGGTGATTGCAAATAAAATCATGGAAAAATGGATAGGGACCAGACTGGAAGCATATTTAAATTTATGATTGATAATAGGGTAAAATTTGCCAATGAGCAGTTAGGAAAAGTGTGAAAATGTGAATATTCTAGACAAAGTCCTTTCAGCATGGGATTTTAAGAAATGGCAGGGAGCAGCGGATATTGGTAGAAGTGTGTTTTGTGACTGGAAGCCCTAGGAGCGTAGGAAGTAGCTGAAAGAGAAGGCTATTTGGCATATTGAGCCTGTTCTGTTATTCAATATGGTCATGGCTGATCATCCAACATCTGTTCCCGCTTTCTCCCCTCACCTTTTGATCACTTTAGCCCTAAGAATGATATGTAACTCCTTCTTGAAAACATTCAATGCTTTGTCCTCAATGACTTTCTGTGGCGCACAATTCTCTGAGTGAAGAAATTTCTCTTCACTCAGTTCTAAATGGCCTATATTCTTAGACTGTAACCCCTTGTTCTGTACTCCCTAGTCATCAGGAAAATCCATCCTTGCTTACCCTGTCTAGCCTTGTTAGAATTAAATGGGTTTCTATGAAATCCCCCCTCATTCTTCTAAACTTCAGTGAATTTAGTCCTAACCAGTCTAGTCTCTTGTCATACCTCAATCCTTCCATCCCAAGATGGGGTAAATATTTGTTGCACTCCATCCATTTCCAGAACATTCTTTCTCAGATAAAGAGACAAAAAGCGCACACCAAATAGTGGTCTCATCAAATACAGCAAGACATCCTTGATCTTGTACTTGAATTGTCTTGCCTTGAAGGCCAACATACTATTTGCTTTCTTCACCCTCTGCTGCACCTGCATGCTTATTTTTGGTTTCTAATATTCAAGGATATGCATGTCTCATTGTCTTCCTGGTCTTGTTACCAAAGTGAATGCTCTCATATTTATCCACAGTTTACTTTGTCTGCCATGCATTTCTTCACTCACGCATCTTGTCCACTCAACGTTGCAGGCAAGGATGCCTTAAGGCATAGTATATTGGCAAGACCATGCAGATGCTATGATAACGGATGAATGGACACCGCACAACAATCGCCAGACAGGAATGTTCCTTCCCATTCGGGGAACACTTCAGGGGTCAAGAGCATCCAGGCTCCGATCTTCGGGTAAGTGTCCTCCAAGGTGGACTCCGAGATACACAACAACGCAGAATCACCAAGCAGAGACTGATAGCAAGTTTCATAGCCATGAAGACAGCCTCAACTGTGACCTTGGGTTCATGTGGCGCTACAGGTGACCCCACCATACTGTTCTGCATCTGTAAAATTTTCCCTGTTTTCCTGTTTTGACAGCATCACCTTGATAAATTGTTACGATCCCTCTACCTTAATTAGTTTGTACAGTTTTGAATTACTTATTACACTCTCTCACGTTCTCACACACACAAACACACACACACACACACACACAAATCTATGGGGCAATCATTTCATCCAAAATGTTAGTTTATTTGCAGTTACATTCTATTTTGTTCGAAAAACACACAAATTGTAGTCAGTGTAGCATCTTATAAATTCCAACTTTTGGAATAAAACCAGCCTGATTCTGGGTTAAAACTCTGAGACAGATTCTGAACAAAGCCTCACATCTACAATTCAGTGTCTGACCTGAGATGTCCTTTTGTATATTCCGATGGGCCTGCCTGATTGTCATGACAGCACAGCACTGACCTTGACTTTATGAACACTTTACTCACTGTCTAGTGCTCTTGGTCACCTGCAGAAACTTATCATCTGACACTCCACTCACACCAGTTGTATGATCTTTTGATCTCTCTGCCCTTGATCTCCCTGCCTATAAACTCTGTGTCTGCTTACTCACGGCACCTGATCAAGGGGCTGTGCTCCAAAACTTGTGTGATTGCAAATAAACCTGTTGGACTATGACCTGGTGTTGTGTGACTTGTGACTTTGTCCTCCTCACCCTCCCACCTTAGTTTATGTCCAGTGGCATACCAATAGGGTTTAGCACATGGTCCCTTCTGTTTGTTGTGTACAATAACAATCTAGACATTAATGTAGGAGATACAATCAATAGGTTTGAAGATGACATGAAAATTGATGGTGTGGTAAATAGCAAGGAGGTAAGCGTGAGACTACAGGATGATATAGATAGACTGATGGTCTGATCAGTGGCATATACAATGTAATCCTGAAAGATGTGAGGTGATGCATTTTGCAAGAGTTAACGAAGGAAGAGAATGTACATTAAATGTTAAGATCCTAGGAGATACAAAGGATCTGAGGGACCTTGGCGTCCATGTCTATGTACATCGTTGCGTACAGCAGGACAGGTGGATAAGGTAAAGAAGTTAAATGAGATATTTGCCTTTATTAGTCAAGACATTGAATACAAAAGCAAGGACATTATAATGGAACAAAACAAAGAACTGTGGATACTGGAAATCTGAAACAAAAAAGAAACTGCTGGAGAATCTCAGCAGGTCTGGCAGCATCTGTGAAGAGAAAACAGAGCAAACCTTTTGAGTCCAGTGACCCTTCTTCTGCTTTTTCTTATGTTATGATGGAGTTGTATCTCATGTTAGTTAGGCCGCAGCGAGAATATTGTGTGTAGTTCTAATTGCCTCACTATAGGAAGATGTGATTGCACTAGTGTGGATACAGAAGAGCAGAATGTTGTCTGAGTTGGAGCGATTCAGCTATGAAGAGGGACTAGATAGTATGGGGCTGTTTTCCTTAAAACTGAGAAGGCTGAGGGGGAAATTGATTGAAAGGTACAAAGTTCTGAGGAGAATAGATAGGTTAGATGGGGATAAACATTTCCCCTTAGAACTATTAGTTATGAAATAATCAGGGTATACAATTTTAAAGTAAAGAAGAGAAGGTTTAGCAGGAATTTGAGGAATTCTATTTTCACCCAGTGGGATGTGGGCATCTGGAACTGAAAGGGTGGTGGAGATGGGAACCCTGAACACATTGAAATGCCATAGCAAGCTAGACTACAAGCCATGTGCTGGAAAATGAGATTATATCAGATGGATATTTGATGACTGGCATAGATGTGATGGGCTGAAAGGCTTATTTTCATTCTGTACAATTTGTACAACTTTATGAAATTAATCACATAGTGATAAACAAGGTGCTCCATGAGATCTTAACTAATCCATCAAACTGTGAGCTAACAACTGCCCTCACATTGGTAGTCCATGTAAATAATTTGCTTCCAATGATTGGGGGCCATAGTTCTTATCAATTACTCTGTGGGAGAAATCCCAAATATATAAAGTACTGTGTAACAGACTCTGCCACATGAGGATCCAATAATTAGTTCCATTTATTTTATATACTTGAATGCCTTACATGTGGGGCAAGGGCATTCATCAAGGCATAAGTCCTGGAGGTAATCTGAAAATTCTACAGCTCCACATAAGACTGTTTGCAATAAACTCAAATTCTGAGGAATTAATATGCAATGTATATTCTCCTCTACATTCAGGAGATGAAAAACAGATTGGTTGGTTACTAGGTGGAATAGCTCTTTTTATTGAATCATGGGATGTGGGCATCACTGACTGGCCAGTATTTATGCTTCAGTCAGTCTGGAGGGCTCACTGTGCATCAATTAGTCTGGGGTAAAGGTGTGCCCTTGTCAGTCTGTGCTTAACAAAGTGTTGAGCACACTGTATCCGTCAAGTGCGCAATATATGCCTGGTGCTTGGTGTGGGGGCTGGTGCAATGGAAAAATGGTCACAGGTATGAAGCAGTTAGATGTTGTCATTAAAATTTGGAAAGTCAGGGGTGTGGTGTATACATCTTCACGGGGAGTTTAAGGAACATCAGGTTTCATTTTATCTACCTGTCCTGCTCCCCTCAATGTCCTTTGTACATCAAAATCCCTTTATTCATCTACATTTCTCAGTATCTTACCATTTAATGCATTATTCCTTACTGTTGTTGCCCTTCACAAATGCATTAACTTACACCTCTGGTGAGTGAATTCAGATTACCACTTTCTGCCTACTGACCAGTCCACTGATATCTTCATGCAATCTAGATATTCTTGCTGGTCGTCAGCTATATGAGTAGCTTATGTATCATCTATGCACATCTTAATCACCCCACTCCCGCATATCAGTTTCAATCATTGAGGTATACCATGAAAAGCAAGGTATAGAACCTTCACCTTCTTGTAATAATACCCCAGTATGGAACCCTATTACAAAACCATCTTGTCAACCATTACCCTTTGCTTTCTGCCACGAAACCAATTATTCCCCTGGCAAGTCTGCCATGTAGGACCTGATCAAAAGCATTGCTAAAATCCATGTAAATTGTGCAAAGCACACCATGTTCGTCTACCCTCTTTATCTTTTGATCAAAAAATTGAAGCAAGTTAGTCAGACACTTTTTCTTAAATAAATAATGCTGATTGTCATTTATTAATCTGCACCCTTCAAACTGACAATTTATGCTGACCCTCAGAATTTTGCTAACAATTTGTCAGCACTCGTCACTTCTACACCTCCCTCTCCACCCCCATCCACACCTTTTATACAACAATACAATGCTACAAGCTTTCTGGCCATCCTTTACCATGTCTGTAGCCAGGGAAGGTATAGAAATGACTGTGAAAGCCATATTTCCTCCCTTGCTTCTTGCAATCTGAGACTTATTTCAACTGGACCTGAGAAATTTTATAGATGTTAAACTTGCTAATATTTTTTCCCCTTTAAGAAATACAAGTTGTCTTTAAGATGGCACACATGCACCTGGGCCCCATGATGAGTATGCAGTTGGCAACACGTTCAACGCTAGGTTAAAAGCCCATGCATTGACATAAAAATACAGTGCAAAGTTTCAGCGCTGCTTGTGTCACTTTGACCGTGTGCAGAGTAATCACACACCACAATTCCTGCCCCTACCAACAATCATAATTGACTTTTTAATCTTCATTTGAAATATTCATGTTTTTGTGACAAAAGTCTGCACTGTATTACCTGGGGGTGGACTTTACGGGCTGCCATCAGTGTATTTACCCTCATCGGAGCCTTACTCCTTCTTCAGGTGTAAGTGAGAGAGGATCCGAAAGCTTGTGATTTCAAATAAACCTGTTGGACTATAACCTGCTGTCGTGTGATTTCTGACCTTGTCCACCCCAGTCCAATACCAACATCTCCATATCACAGTGTATTTGAAGGTGGGAGGTTCATAAATAAGGTTTGTGATCTTCCCATGACATCATAGCGGGCAAAGAAACTATGAGGCAACCCAATTTATGGTCATATTAAGGCCGTATTTTGCCTCTGACCACGTTTTTCCTATAATTGGGCAAGGTGGAACACATAAAATCCGAAAGAACTGTGGATGCTGTAAATCAGGATCAAAAACAAAGTTGCTGGAAAAGTTCAGCAGGTCTGGCAGCATCTATGAAGGAAAAAACAGAGGGCCCTTTCGGGTCACCGGACCAAAACGTTAACTCTGTTCTTACCTTCACAGATGCTGCCAGAGCTGCTGAGCTTTTCCAGCAACTTTGTTTTTGAAGGTGGAACACATATAGGTAGCCCCGTAGCTTTTATTGCTTTTTATGGCAGCAGTTGGGCTCCTGTACCCTCTGAGATGAAACTCCCCTTTTGTTCCACTCCCCAGTTTCTCAGGCTTGTTCCTGCCATCCAGTACCCCTCCACTTCTTCCACCAAATTAGCTTTGTTCTGCCAGCCAAGGCCCAGGGAGGCGATAGCCTAGTGTTATTATCGCTGGAGTGTTAATCCAGTGGCCCAGATAACGTTCTGGGGACCCAGGTTTGAATCCTGCCTGGCAAATGGTGGAATTTGAACTAAATAAATATCTGGAATTAAGAGTCTAACGATGACCATTAACTCATTGTTGGTTGTCGGACAAACCCATCTGGTTCATTCATGTCCTTTAGGGAATGAAAATGCTATCCTTACCTAGTCTGGCCTACATGTGACTCCAGACCTACAGCAATGTGGTTGACTCTTAACTGCCTTCTGGGGAATTAGGGATGGGCAATAAATGCTGCCGAGTCAGCGACGCCCTCATCCCGTTAATGACTAATTAAAAAATGCTAGACTTATCCAGGAGGGGGAAGACCAAGAATTACAGACCAGTTAGCCTAAGACTAGAAGTAGGAAAAATGCTTCTTAATATTATAAAGGATGTGATAACAGGACACTTAGAAAATATTAGCAGGATTACACAAGATCAAAAATTATTATGGCTGAAGGACATAACTAGTAGAATAGATGAGGGAGAACCAGTAGATATATTTGGATTTTCAGAAAGCTTTTCACAATATCCTATTTAAGAAATTATTGTGTAAAATCAAAGCACATGGAATTAGGGGTAATAAACTGGCCTGGTTTAGCAGAGAACAAACAGAGAGTGGGAGTAAATAAGTTGTTTTTGGAGCTAAAGACAGTGACGCGTAGGGTACTGCAGGGATCAGTGCTTGAGCCCCAGCAATTCACATTTTTTATCAATAATTTGGATGAGGGAATCAGCACAAGACTGGGTGGGATTCTAAGTGGTGGGAAGGATGTAAAGCAGCTTTAGTGCGATTTAGACAAGTTGAGCAAGAATCATAGAAATCCTACAGAGCGGAAGCAGGCCATTCGGCTCCTCTGAAGAGCATCTTAGCCACCAACCACCTTATTTCTGTAACCCTGCATTTCTCATGGCCACTCCACCTAACCAGCACATCCTTGGACGGTGGGTGGAAACTACAGCACTCAGAGGAAATCCACACAGACACAGGGAGAATGTGTAAACTCCAGACAGTTGCCTAAGGCTGGAAATCCGACCCAAGTCCCTGGCGCTGTGAGGTAGCAGTGCTAAATACTAAGCCACTGTGGGCAAATGCATGACAGAGGCCACACGATATGGATGAATGTGTGATTGTCCACTTCACTATGATAAACATAATGCTGACACATTTGAAAATGTTGGTGCACAAAGTGAACTGGGTGCCCTCGTACACCAGTTATTGAAAGTAAGCATACAGGTTCAGCAAGCAG
Source organism: Ginglymostoma cirratum (assembly GCA_024137785.1). Lineage (NCBI taxonomy): Eukaryota > Metazoa > Chordata > Chondrichthyes > Orectolobiformes > Ginglymostomatidae > Ginglymostoma > Ginglymostoma cirratum. The sequence goes on from JAHRHZ010000018.1 coordinate 57,112,646, forward strand.
TAGGAAGGCAAATGTAATGTTGACCTCGCTCAAAAGGTTTTTACTACACTAGTAAAAAAGTCTTACTTTAGTTATTCAGGGCCTTATTAAGACCATGCCTGAGTACTGAATGCAGTTTTGGTTTCCCTACCTAAGAAAAGAGTCTCTTGATTTACGAACATCCGACTTACTAATACTCATACGTACAAACACTATCTCATACAGCGGTATAACTTTAAAGACCTGACATACCAATATTTCTTGTACTTAGGGATGACTCTTTAATATTCTGCTGTATTGTGTTCTGACTTGTGTACAAATCAACATGCGAACAGTTTGCAGAACAGAAGCCGTTCACAATATGGGGACTGCCTGCACTTATATTAGGAGTGCAATAAAGGTTCATCAAACTGATTGCTTGAATGGCAGATTTGTCTTACGAGGGCAGATTAGGTCAACTGAGCATGTACTCATTGGAGTTTAGAAAAATGAGAGGAAATCTCATTGAAACATATAAACATTTGAGAAGGATGGACAGATTGGATGCAAGGATAACGTCTCACATGGCTAGGAATCCAGAACAAGGGATCACAGTCTCAAGATACATAGTAGGTGGTTTTGGATTGAGATGAGGAGAAATGTCTTCATTCAGAGGGTGGTGAAACAGTGAAATTGTCCATGACAGAAGGCTGTGCTGGCCAAGTCACTGAATATCTTTAAAAAAGAAACAGATTTCCAGAGGCTAAATGTGTTAAGAGCAACTTTGAGCTAGAGGATCAGCCATAATCATGTTGAATGGCAGAGTGGGCTTCATGACCAATTTCTGCTTTCTATGTTTCCAAACTACCAGAATTAATATGGAGTCCATGCTCCACCACTATGTCTTCTTAGGAATTGCTTGTAGTTCCAGCACAGGAACCTGGCATGCTGGGACTGATAAGTTGTCACCCAGTCAGACTGGCTGGGAGCTCTTGAAAAGGGATTTCCTCCCAGGTAGATGCAGAATTCTCACCCTCAAACAACTAAAGTAACTTGGGCAAAAAAAAAATCTCTGATGTGTGGTTAGAGAATACAATGCCCTGTAAAATCCATACTTTAATGTTACTGCAATCACAAGATGTAAGTAGACTTTTCCAGAATAAAACCAAATATTTAAACTATGATATTCAAGTGATAGCCTAAGATTTATGGATTTTTAATCTAACCCATCAAGCATTGAGTGTAATGAACTTGCTAAACTCTCAACTCGATTGGTAGCACTGGCATCCAAACAAGTAAAAAGTTGATACTAAGAGTAATACACCTTCTGTCGAAACCCATGCATTGTTTTCTGAAAGATTGTGAGGGAGTCACAAGTTGAGGAGGAACGTGCATCTTCTTTGATTTCTTCAGCAGTTGGTTGATATGTGCAATTCAGTAGTTTAATGATGAAAATGTAGCTCATAAAACATGAGAACATAGGAATTACGAGCAGCAATTCAGCCCTTCGAGCCCACTTCACCATTTAACATGATCATGGCTGATCTTATCCTGGTCTCAATTCTACTTTCCCGCCTTCTCCCCATCACCCTTTATTCCGCTTTTCATCAGAAACATATCCTTTTCTTCCTTGAACCTGTTGATTGATTCTGCCTCCACTGCACTCTGGGGCAATGAGTTCCACAGATTCACAACCCGCTGAGAGAAGTAGTTTCTTCTCACCTCTGTTTTGAACCTACTTCCTCTCACTCTATATCAATGACATCTTGTTTGAGACTGTCCCACAAGAGAGAACATCTGTCCAACATCCACCTTATTAATCCCCTTTAGCATTTCGTATACCTCAATCACATTCCTCTTCATTCTTCTGAACGCCAGCAAATATAAGCCGAAACTATTCAACCACTCCTCATACAACAGCCTTTTCATCCCTAGAATCAACTTGGTGAACCTGGTGAAAAGATTTGGAGCATTATCAGGATGTTTAATCAATACATCTCAGTTATCAAAGACAAAAGTATACTTGATTGGTAAAATGTTTGCACATAAAATCTGACTTGTTGGTATAAATTTCCAACATAATATTTTATTCATGGTCTTTTTTTTAACTTTTGGGATCAACTGTGATAATTTGCAGACTAAACATCACCACTTATTTTATAATATAGTCAATAATTTACATCTATAATCATGTGTAGCATTGTTCAGAACAGAAAAACAATCAATTTTAAAATGCTGGCCAAAATATTAAAATAATATGTTTTTAGTTATTTTTATTCATTTTGCTCTTCATAACACATTATTTATTAAACTTTTATTCATTAATAATTCATTTGCACACCTCAGTTTACTGTTGATTTCATGCTAATTTTTTGGTTCCTTTTCAAAATTATTCACAAGTTAGATACTTGCCACTCAGCAGCATTAATTATAATTTTAAAAACAGAAAGTGCTGAGAAACTTAAATCAGTGGTATAATTTGACTAATTAGAGTGCAAAATCGAAAACAGAAGAAGATTTTATTGAAAATCATCATTTTCAAGTAAAAAGAAATTTTGTTGTGCAATTGAAAACATTCTTATAGGCTTAAATACAACATAACACTTATTTTTAATATTTTAAAAGCTCAATGAAGAAGCAGAAAGGACGTAAATCATCAGTGTTGCTAAGAGAGCCTGAAACCCACTAAGAAATAGGAAAAGTGGTGGGAATTTACAGTCTTTTCTACCAGCTTCTGGAAAAAATGATCTCTTAAATTTTGTGGTATCACAGAATCCCTACAGTGTGGAAACAGGCCCCTTTGTCCCAACAAGTCCACACTGACCCTCAGAGCATCCCACCCAGACCCATCACCCTATCACCCACCTAATCCACAAATCCCTGAACTCTATGGGCAATTTAGCATGGCCAATCTAGCCTGCACATCTTTGGACTGTGGGAGGAAACCAGAGCACCCAGAGGAAACCCACACAGACACAGGGGGAACGAACAAACTCCACACAGACAGTTGCCTGAGGGTGGAATCAAACCTGGGTCCCTGGTGCTGTGAGGCAGCAGTGCTAACCACTGAGCCACGGTGCCATCCTTTTAGAACAATACAGTTTTTTTTAAATGCTTGAAAGTATTTTTTACCAGAAATATCTGGATAATTCTGAAACATTTAGAAGTTTTTTCAATTTTAATGAATAGATATTGAACCTCTTCATTAAAACAACACAGCTTCTTAATGATAGAGCTTTATTGGCAATTTACGTTCATTATCCACAATTTAAAACACTTAGAATCTTGAAAGAAATCTTGCTGAAAAAAATTCAACATTTATTATAATTGGAGTCATTATACAATTTGGAACACAAAAAAGCAAAACCAGTCATATCTACTACCATATAACTTTATAAATCCTTCAACAGTTTCCAAGTAAATCACTTAAATAAGAGAAGTGACAGCTAAGTACTGTGACAATGGAGAAAGGTACTACACATCCAAGCAGATTCAAGATTGCAGATATTTTGGACAGGAATTAAACTGTACTGTATGGAAGAGACAATTCATGAATGAACAAGTGAACACATTCCTGGAAGATCAGTAACAGATAATGACTTAAAAGGTTGGAGTGTAAGCAAAGACATGGACATCTTTGAGAGTATTATAACAGCATATGACAATTACTTCACATTAAAAACCAATCATATCATGGCAAGAGCAATATTTAATAGAAGAGTGCTACTTCCAGGTTAACATGTTGACAACTTTATCAATGTTTTTTATATATTATCAGTTTTTTTCTGATTATGGTGACTTACATGCAGAATAAATTTGAGACAGAATTTTTATTGGAATTTGTGATATATTTCTTTCAGTCATGTTATAATCAAAAGAGGATCACACACTGAGGATTGCTATCTAAATGGTGATTGAAGCTGGAATCCAGAAACTAAGCAAAAGAATGATTGGAACAGAAAGGCAACCTGTTAAAGAAGATCATCAGACTTTGCCAACTGCCAAAGGTACAAAAACACCAAATATTTCATGATAGACTAACTCAACAATTCTCCATGTCGTTAGATGCTAGACATTATTGTGCTAGATGTGGAGTTTAAAAATCACAGAAACAAAGTCCAGCATTACCACACAAATAAAATATTTATAAGGAAGAGGGTCCCCTCCAGCGAATGGGCAGTCATAAACATTCTTTGAACCAAGAACAAATAATGTTAACATACCCAAATAAGTCAACATTTGATATTGCTGTCACTTTAAAAAGGTTATTTTGGCCTGAGTTTTTATTTTGAAGAGAGGTTGTAAAGGCATAAGGTTAAAAACTGGCTATTGAAGATGGCTTAAGAGAAGAACTTAGGAGGCCTTTAGGGTTTTTAAAAAAAGTTTGGAACAACGGAAGCAGTTTGAGTGGGAGTGACCAACTCTCACAGCCCAGGCTTTCTAGTCTTTTTTAGTTTTGGCAGTCAGAAGATGTTTGGGGTCTCAGAAGAGTTTGAGCTTCAGTGAAAGATTCCTAGTTGCTACTTTCTATGGAATCTCGCTTGATATTTTTTCCTCCTGAATTGGAGAACTGCATGTAAGAATCTGTGTCTCAACTTGCCTTTTTGCCAAGGAGTGTGTTTATGGGATGTTACTATATTGGAACAGTTAATTAGTATTAGGTACTGCATCTATTATTCGGTTAAATTTTCCAATAGTTAAGTTATTCTAAATTCTTCTTTCTTTTCTTTGTATTTTAACTATAGTGTTTACATAAATTGTGTTTTCCTTAATGTTGAGAAGTTTGACCATTCATATCACATCTGGAACACACACTTCACATCTACCTTTAAAATAAGAAAATGTTAGTGTCTGGGCTACTTTCATAAAACATTTTGAGGCAATCTAGTCTGGTCTATAACAAACATCTTACAGCAAACTTCACTGGATGAAATCTCGGGCTACCAAATCAGACTTCCACTAGAACACATACATTTATGTGATGCAGTACCACCTTTGGAAGACATGACTCAACGGCTCCATGAAGTATTGTGATTCACCTGAACCAGATATGATAAAGATCATATGGGCTATTGGTCATCCAACTCATTTAGAACTTAGCACTCAGGTGATTATGTATTATCTGAAATCACCCCTTGTTTGAAGAGAAAGAAACTAAAACCTTTTGCCAGTGAGCTATTCGTTCAAAATCAAAGGAATGCTAACAGCAGTTTTAAAATACAGAGATCAATATTGAGTGTATGTTTTCAAAATCTATCACTTTCCATTTCTGGGCAGAAAAGCTTACACTGCTGTTAAAATTTTACAACTTGTTGAAGAATTTCAACCAGCTCAGAACCCAAGTACTCATGGTCAATGTAACCTAATTTCATAAAAGGAAAACATCATTGATCTTAAAAGAATGTTAACTGAACCTAAGAAAAAATGTGTATGAATATGGTTATGTAGGTGTGCCTCAACTCTTTATGATTGAGAGACCAGAAGGGACCAATGATTTCATGGATTTGGAAGAACTATTCAATTATTTTTCAACCGCAAATGATTCTTCAAAATCTGGTCATTGGACATCTCTGATACTATGACCATTAGGAATCAGTAGTAGATTCTTGATATAGTCAAGTCTTCTGTTAGGAAGAAGCAGTACCAAAACAACAGTTGGCTTTGCTGTCTATGATTGAATCAGATTAAATGACAATGGTTTCCAAATGAATATGTACAAGAATGGAAGGATCACATATGAGTTTACATGTTATAATGTCAAAATTATTCATTTCAGAAACACAGCAATCTTTTCTGTCATGATTTGAGAAAAAATCCTCCAAAGGGGACAAATGTTTAACAATAACATCAACACCAGAACATGTCTTCTATAAAGGGCACTTAGGAAATCAAAGATCCATCAAGGTTCCAGTACAGCAATGAACTGGTCTTGAATGTTTGGTACTCGAGCGACAGATTTCCAACACAAGCAAGTTGTCAGCCATTCATAAAGTCAGAGATTTAGATGGAATAGTGGTAAACTTACTTACATGAAACAATTGTATAAAAGATTTGATAAACAGAATATGCTTGGGGTAGATTTTGTAAAGGCAGTGGTACCCAAGAGGGTTAACAGGCAGCACAAGACAAGTGCTTCAAATTAGGGTATAAAAGGTTATTTTTGGGAAGATCTAGTTTTGTTGAATGGAGTGTATTTATTATATAGTACTTAATTGCTACTTATATTAAATTTGAGGCACATGAAAATGTCTTGTAAGCCTTAAATTCAAGTACACTTTATTACTTAGCTACATGTAACTTAACACATAAACTGGAATACCATCTCTCACCTGCCAAAGAGTCCATTTTGGTATCATTCCCCACTACTTTTCAGTAAATTATACTAATACTAACAAGAAGGATTGGTGGTAGTGAATCTACCCAAAGGGTCTCAGATGGTCATGTGAACATGACCAGACATATATCAGCTGCATCTCTTACCTTGCCAGGATTCAGATGAAGTCCTTTCTGTTGTCAGTACTTTTTTTTAATTCTTTCATTGGATAGACATTGAGCCAGTATTTGTTGCCCATTCCTAATTACCTCTTGAATTAAGTGAATTGCTAGGCAATATCAGGGGTGTCACAACTCTCTGAAGTAGCACATTATATATTAAGCCCTGCTATCCCTGAATTCTTCAGAAAAGTTAAAGACTTTGAAATAAGTACATTATATTCCCCAATTTATCTTATTGTCAGATCTATTTTGATAGAAAACATAGATCAACTTTCTGTGCTGAACAAGAATTACTATTTATTACACATAAAATCTAGCTATAGATAAACAATAAGAAACCATCGGCATGGATAGACTGGGACATATTTCACTGGAGCGTAGGAGACTGAGGGATGACCTTATAGAGGTTTATAAAATCATGACGGGTATGGATATGGTGAAAGGCATGTGTCTTCTCCCTAGGGCTGGGATCTTCAAGACTAGGGGGTGTATTTTTAATGTGAGAAGAGAAAGATTTAAAAAGGACATGCGGGGCAATTTTGTTTTACACAGAGAGTGGTTTGTATGTTGAATGAACTTCCAGAAGAAGTGGTGGATGTGGGTACAGTTACAATGTTTAAAAGATATTTACATAAGTACTTGAATAAGAACTGTCTGGAGGGATATAGGCCAGGCACAGGCATGTGGGACTGGTTTAGTTTGAGATTATGGTCGACATGGACAGATTGGACAAATGACTCTATGTAATTCCACTAAGTGAAATTCTAATTACCTTATAACCTCCTCCTTACACAGATAGGCAGGGGTTCAGAAAGGGAAAAACACATGGACTGAGGGGAAAAGTATTGAAGAGACAGATCAGTAATCTTTGCTCCTAAGTTCTGTTGAGTTGGTTCTTGCTGATACAAAAGTTTCTTCCTGACTTCCATTTTCCAGTAGTTCCACTGGTTTGCAAAAGGCACAGGAGTGGTTAGTTCACTTTTAAGATGCTTCTGATCTATCTATTAAAAGTCACAGCTTACAGTAACTGCTGAAGGTAATATTAATTGGTGTTCTTCTGATTAAATTGAGTTTTAGCTGTGAGGAACAGCGAACCCTTTCAGTGGTCTTAAATGTTGCTGTTCAATCGACATATAACCTAGTCACTTGAACATGTTGCATCAATCTGCATTGCAATTAAAGATGGACCTTGCATTGGCACATGAAACTTGTAGAGTGTTCGTACAATTCAAAATGGCAGACTTCAGCTGTATTGTTCAGACTGCAAAAGTTGAAGAAAGGATCTATCTGTGACCAGGAATGTCCACATTGTCAACAGAGTGTCCTGGGTCACATAAAGGTACAAGATTGTTAAAGTAATCAGAATACATAATTATGTGGTCGTGAATTATTTTCTGAATTTTGCACTTTGCTGTGTTGCAGCCTAATTTACATAAACCAGACATCCAATGTTATGTTAATAATCTAACTTGGGATCAATAACTACCTTCTTAAAGTAGACAAAATATAAGATCCAGATACTTACTAAGAGGATAAAGCAACAAGACTGCCATGTTTTGAAGAAGTAGCAATAACATTTACCACAAAAAGCAGAACAGTAATACAATCTACAATATACAACTTATATTCTAACATTTAAAATTAACCAGAGGTAAATATAGGTAACAGGCATAAACTTAATGCCTCATAGAGCATGTAATGTAGCAAATGCAATGAGGACAGATAACATGATTTCTCAGTAACTCTTCCACATATTAGTAATACCGTGGCACATCAAATTTCATTAAAACTTCATAAGGAATTCTAACTCTTCACTATTGAAGACCTAGTTTTGTAATTCCCTCAAATGCTGCTCTGTCACGTACTGCCTGAGTCTGACAGTCTTTGAGACTAACACATTAAAGGTAGCAACCTTCTCCTCTGACTGTCTTTGTTTAACTGCCTCAAATTAAATGTTCAGTAACCCTTGAACTTTTCTGAGTGATCTATTGCAAACTACACAAGACCTACTCTAGATTGAATTTAGCAACTCAACAGTCAAATGTATCAACCCCTTGAAACTATCCGTTCCCTTAATGTTACAAATCACAGATTGCTGGCTCCTACACAGATCAAATGGATACAACAACAAAAAAGGAATTCAGCAAGTCCTGTGTACCATAATTGCTGTGCCATTTGACCTACATTGATTCCTAGTCAGGCAATGCCTTGAAATTTGAATTGTTGTTCTTGTTTCTAAATCCCTCCACAACTTCACCTCTCCTTATCTCTGAAACTCATCCAGCCATAACACTGTCCATGATCTCTGGATTCCTCCAATTCCATTCTCTTGTATATTCCCTACTTCCATTAGTTCACATTCATAGAACCAGGCAGTTAAAAAAAGGCTCTTTGGCCCATTGAGTCTGCGCCAACAAAAATCCACTCTAACTCTATACTAGTCCTACTTTCAAACACTTGACCCATAGCCTTGAATATTTCAAATGCTCATCCAAGTATTTTTTAAAACTTTGTGAGGTTTCCTGCCTCTATTACCTGCCAAGGCACTGCAATCCAGATTCCCACCATCTTGTAGTTGAAAATCTGTTCCCTTCAATCCCCTCTAAGCCTCCTACCTTTCACTTAAAATATCTCCCTCTTGTTATTGACCCTTCAATGAAAGGGAACAACTGCGTTCTATCTACCCTGCCCATGCCCGGGATAATCTTATATCCCTCAATCAGGTTCTCTCTCAGCCTTTTCTGCTCTAAAGAAAACAACCCCACCTTATCCAGACTCTGTAAACTACTACATCCCAGGCAACATCCAGGAGAATCTCTTCTGAATCCCCTCCAGTGTAATCACATCCTTCCTATCATGTTGTGACCAGAGCTGCACACAGTACTCCAATGTGGTCTAACCACAGTCCTACACAGCTTCAGCATAACCTTCTTGCTCTTATAATCTATGTCATGGCTAATAAGACAAGTGACCCATATGCCTTCTTAACTACACTATTAACTTGACCTAACATCTTCAGGGACCTATGGACAAGCATCCCAAGATTCTTCTGTTCCTCTGAACTTCCTAGCATCCTGCCATTCACTAGCACTCCCTTGTCTTCTTGCTTCTTCCAAAGCCTAACACCTCACATCTCGCAGGGTTAATTTCCATCTGGCATTGGTCTGCCGATCTGACCAATCTGTCTATATCTTCTTGTAACCTAAGATCTTCTTCCTTATTCTCAATCACCCATGTCATCCACAAACTTACTTACCATCCCCCCATATTTTTCCATATATATTACCTGTATATCACAAACAATAAAGGGAAACCTGCACTGATCTCTGTGGTAAGGCAAAATCTCAAAAGTCCTACCGGTTTACAGGGTTGCTTTGAGAGAGATGACTGGTGGTGGTTTAACGTGTGGGTCATCGTATCTCAGGAGAGGGGAGAGGTTGAGAAGGAGAGACTTTCGTGGTAACCTCAGCTGATGCAGGAATTGAACTAATACAGTTGCCATTATTCTGCATTACAAACTAACCATATAGCCAACTGAACTAACTGACTACAGCCCATGCACCCTAGACTCCACAGTGCCCCACTGCGCACTGGCCTCCAAGTCACACAAACAGCTTTCTACTACCACCCTCTACCTCCTACCAGAAGCCAGTTTTGGATCCAACATGCCAATTTCCCCTTAATCCCATATGCTTTTACCTGTATTATCAGTAGCCCGTGTGGGACCTTGTCAAAGGACTTACTGAAATCCATACATACTACATCAGCTGCATATTGCCAGCCATGTCTTTAGCTGCGCAAGGCCCTAATGGTATATTCTAATCAGAAATGTCATTACAAGTCTTGAAGTCTCTGCTAAATAGATATTCCTTTCTCCTCTTTTTCCACTTAGTTATTTCTGACAAAGCTTTCAATCACCTTCTCTAATATCACCTTATGTTTCTTGATGCCAAATTTTGACTGATTATATTCCTGTAGTAAGTCTTGGCATGTTTTAATATGTCTAAAGTGCTATTACTTCCAGTAAGCAACAGATAGATATGTTATACAAACTTATGAATGAAGTTGATGGATTGATTTAAAAGAAATCTGACAAATATAGTGATATTCCAAGTTATAATGGATTATTTTTTCTTCCATTCTTTAACCTTTTGATATTAAAAATTTTGTTTTTACAAAATGACGTGGACATGGCAGAAATTGTTTGTTGCTTTGCACTTCCTGAAATGTATTCTGTAACAAAACACCTTCTTTGTATACAAACATGAGCAATGACAACAACTTGCAATCCGTCGAAATAAACAGAATCTCTTTAAATGTCTCATGTCAGCGAGGGGCGGAGGATGTTAATGATTATTGACTGTAAATAATGTATGATTTAAAATGTGCACAACTTTAAATTGCACTTAAGAATCCGTTACAAGAAAATGTTAATTTTAGTTTTATGATCTTTAAAAGTTAAATTGTGCTGTCTAAGCAATTACTTCCGCGCTGCAGCCAGAAGTACACAGCACACCATAATATGGTTGTTTGAAGGAATTAGTTTCCTCCCTCCGAAAAGATTCTACCCGTCTTGCTATAATTTCATTATTTGTTTAAGTTCAATGAAATCGCTGCGCATTTTATTTAGAATAATGTGTATGAAACATTCGAACGCGTCATCAATCCATCGATTTGCAGTGAAATGCCTTTTATTGCCCCTTGCCTCTGTTGATCGAATTTCAGATCAGCCAGGATTTGCAACTAACCTTCCGGCATAACTGAACCCAACTGACTCTGGGAGACATAAAGATCAAAAAGACTGCTACATCTATTTAATGCGCGCAAAACATCGCTGGGTAATTATTGCAAACTTAAAATTTATTTGCAATAAGGATTTCTTTTGCAAACGTTTGAATTATTTGATTGCAAAGTGGGAAAACGGAGAACAAAAGGGACATATCTTTTACTCAGCGCTGACGTCAGTTTGATTTTACTGACAACTATTGATGCGTGTGAAGCAATTGCAAGCAACTCCCTTTCATTAGGTAAATGAAAAAAATACTGACAGGATCTCAGTGAAAACTTCTGAAATGGGATTCAGTATCTGAATACTCCAAATGGAAATAAATAACATATACTATTTTCAGATTAAAAATAATGAATTTTCAAATTTGTTTTCAATGTAAAAAGATCTCCAGAGGGAGTATATAGGAACAGCAAATAGGCACTGAGCAGAGTAGAGAATGCTTCAACCTAGGAATGCTGTTCATTACTCTGAAGGAAAGGACACAGTAGAGAAAATAGTCCGTGCTATTTTTCTTTGATTTTTCTTAATCCTCATTCTTAGATGTGAGTTGCCACACACGTCTGGGATAAGTGGGTTTTGCAGGAATTTTTTTATTGGCTGAGTTTTGATTCGGATGCTGGCTGATGTGTATAAGTTAATAGCGTAAGGATCCAGTGATCCTGTGATTATGTCTAACTCTGAGGCTAGAGAGAAATAGATTGAACCCGGGGCAAGGAGAGAGGCAAGAACTGGACTGGAACATTCTGGCACACGCACAATGAAAGGAGACACAGGTCATGCTTGGAAAATGAAATACTAAAAAAAATTGGTCTAAAACGATATCTTCCTAACGTAGATAACAAGGTGTAGAGCTGGATGAACACAGCAGGAAGGCTGACGTTTCGGGCCTAGACCCTTCTTATTTCTGAAGAAGGGTCTAAGGGTCTAGGCCCGAAACGTCAGCCTTCCTGCTCCTCTGATGCTGCTTGGCCTGCTGTGTTCATCCAGCTCTACAACTTGTTATTCTCAGTTTCTCCAGCATCTGCAGTTCCTACTAACGTTACTTGCGATAAGTATTGAGAAAATGTAATAAATCTACTAAATTGTTTTCAAAATGAAATGGGATAGGCAGAGAATCGACTTAACTAGCATATCTTATGAAGACTGTTGCTTTTTAAAATGGGAACAAAGTTTTAATTAGTTGATAACGAGCATTTTGTTTGGTGGGTTAATTTTATAATATTTCAACATTAAGATACATTTAATACAAATTATGTTTACAAATTACAATAAATAGCAACTTAAGAGAATCATAGGTTTAAATTAATGTTATTCATCAAATAGAAACGATTGCCATATTAAAATTGCAATGACTTGAAGTATGAATACGCTCTGTATAGTTTTATGGTAAGTTATACATATTAACAGGTTAGGAAATTAGAATCCATGTTTTTAAACAAGATAGAAAGTAAAACATAATTGTAAACGCCACTGCATTTAGATTGTGCAGTATGTGAGAGATACAAGCTCCAGCCCGTGTTTTCGAGCTGATATGCAGTAATCAGAGGAATGGATAATAGTTGTTGGAGTCCTCATGCCATGCTGGGCCAGAGGCTCAGCTAGACATGTATTTACCCATATCCGGGTTAGAGAGGAAAGGAAAGTTTGATTTTTAAAACAGATCTAGAGAAAGTTTTCTACCTATTTAACAAAAAATAGAAAATAGAATTTAATTTATTATTATAATCACCATGCAACAAAGGAGAGTGTGAGCCTATTTTTCTTTTGCTTTCAAACTGGAGGAGGACAAGTTTTTTTTTCTTTTTTAATAATATTTAATGATCGGGTGTAAAAGGAAGAAGCAGACGTGTCTGTGTCTCTCCCTGCTCTCCTCCTCGTTCTCTGACTGGATTTTCTGAGAGATGATCATGGCCGCTCAAGTAGCAGCAGCTCCGGCCAACAGTAGCAACAACGGTAGTAGCCCCGGCCTAAGCGGCCGCGACCCCGACAGCGTCAACAACGGAACACCGGCGGCTCCGGGAGGAGGACTCGGCGGTGACGGCGGAGATCCCAGTGGCGGCGGCTTGAACCTAAACAGCGTTGATCATCATCACCATCCTCGCCACCACCACCATCACCTTCACCTTCCCCACCAGCAGCAGCAGCACCACGGCGAACTCACCATGGCCAACTCCTCGGGGCCTGGTCCCGGTCCGGCCAACAACAACGCCGGCGCTGCTGGAGGCTCGGGGTCGGCCTCGTCCAACCCGAACCCAGAGCCAACGCACAAAGAACCCGCCTCGGCCTCGCCTTCCTCGGCGTCCACCGCCTCCTCCTCCTCATCTTCGGCCGCCAGTGAGGCGGGGATAATTCCCAATCACAAGCTGAAACCCACCGGCGCTGAATTGTTGCTTCCTCCCCATCATCAAGGAGAAGGAGGCGGCGGGGCAGAGACTCAACATGGAGGCAGCGGTGGTAAAGACAACATCTTGTTAACCGCTGACAACCAGGGCAACAACAATAAAGCTGACGACCAATTGCTCAAAATGGGCGATCAGAGATATGAGCACCCGGCAGGCTCCAATATTCAAGCGGAGCCGGCGCCTGGCCTCCCCGATTATAATAATTATTACCGGGCGGCGGCGGCTGGAACAGGCCCCGGTCCAGGACCCTACTTCGATCAACATGGCGGACAACAAAGCCCGGGGCTTGGGCTTCATCCTTCTAGCAGCTTGGAGCTGAGCGCCAGCCCGCTACATAACTCTCATGACGGCTACTCCAACAACTACAACCATTACTCGGGGTACAGGCCGGCTTACAGCAGCCCTGGTTACGGCATGATGAACTCTCCCAGGGCCAACAATATGGGATCCAGTGGGGCCACCAACAGCGGCCACCATCATCACCATCACGGCAAGCAGCAGCCGCCTCTGGCCGGGGCATTTCAGCGCTACTCGGGCCAAAACCAGCATTCGGGGGCCACGCCAACCCTCAACCAGCTTCTGACCTCCCCCAGCCCCATGAGAGGATATGGCTTTCCGGACTACAGTAATCCCGGTCCTTCGCAGACCTCGCTCAAAGGGAACGACATGGGCAGTCAATACGGAGTAGGCAGCAGCCAAGCCTGGGGAGGCGGAGGAGGTGGTGGCGGTGGAGCAGGACAAGCCCGCACCCACCCGGCGATGAGCCCTGGCAGCTCGGCGCAGCCTCTGGGCAGGACACAGGTAAAGCGGCCTGTGTATCGGTGTCTTTCACCCTGAAGTGAGAACGGAGCTGGCGTTGTGCGATGTGAAGACATTAGAGAGAAAGTCGTTCAAGTGCTGGTCAGGGACCTAGGCCGCGCTAGCTTTCTTATCACTTCTTACTGGCAAGGACAGAGTTTTAGCGACTCTTTTTCTTGGGATACGCCGTATGCAGAGAGTTTGTGCTTTGTACCCCTAACGATGGGTGTCCGCTGTGCGGATTTGTGCACTGAACTGATATCTTCCAATTAGGTTACTTTTAGTTTAAATAAATCAGTTAAGTTTCCTCTCGTTAATTTAAACTGCTATTTGGTATGTTTTTGACCCCACCCATTTCAACTACTTTTACCCTCCAGGCTGCTCGGGTTGGTTTTTGTTTCATGGTGTGTGAAAACTGGTAGCTCCTATTCGAATCTCTTCACCTTCTTTTGCAAGGTTTGCAATTTGAATTGTGGAGGTAAAAGGCCTGGAATCGAGTCTCTAGACAGCTGCCTCCGAGTTGACATCTAATCTGCCATCTGATTGGTTCTCACACACCACTGGGCATTTATCAGTGCTGATGTAAATACAAGTTGCTGAACATCGCAATCACAAGCCCACATTGCACACAATTTACTGAGCGCATGGATAATTAAAAGAAATGAACACCGCTTCAACTTTCATTCCCT
Source organism: Ginglymostoma cirratum (assembly GCA_024137785.1). Lineage (NCBI taxonomy): Eukaryota > Metazoa > Chordata > Chondrichthyes > Orectolobiformes > Ginglymostomatidae > Ginglymostoma > Ginglymostoma cirratum. The sequence continues at coordinate 57,127,777 of JAHRHZ010000018.1, forward strand.
TCAACTTTCCAGTTGCATTTTAAAAAAAATTCAAAACTTCCATTTTAAAAATGTACTTGATTCGATAAATCTTCTTGTTAGGCAGTGAAACACTTGTTTAATAACAAGCTGTTGAAAAATATTAAAATATTCTGGAATAACCAGCTTATGCATATTTACTAAAACCAGCCATTAATTATAAACGTTCGTAATTTTAGTGAAACAGCAGTAGATATTCCATACGTTTCAGAACCTGTTCTGTGTAATCAAGGATAAGCTTATTGGATGAATTGCTAAGTAATTTAGAACAGTCTATTACTTTAATAAAATACCTATTAAGTGAAATCTATACAAATGAGTATTATGGTTAGTTCATTCAAAAAAAATTAACTGCTTTGTAAGTATTGCCCAAGAAGTACTGCATATGGAGCAATTTACTATTGTAAGATACCATAATTGTTACTGCTTTTGATTCCACACCAATTGTAGCAATAATACTAGAACTTTAACTTTGTGAGCTATATTTCCTTTTTTCCTAATTAAAATGAAATCTTTTTCTATCTGATCGCTCATGGTAAATGCTTTAGTATAACTATACAGACCCATAAGTTCAATTCCGTACCAATGGTATGGTGGTAGTTGTAGTTGGGTTGATAAGTGTTGGCGTGGGGGTTCTTGTGTAACAGTATAGTGTACTTGCCTCTGAACCAGGAGGCGCAAGCTCAAGTCCTCCTGGCTCCAGAGGTGTTTTATTAACATCACTGAACGGTATGCTTATCAAAAAAAATAAAGGTAAGGTGCTGTGAATTTCGTTGCTGACAGCTGAAAATTGGCCAGCGTTTGGTTGCTGCTGGAGGACAGAATTATATTGGGGTGTGATTGCTTCCTTAATGAAACTTGCCAATTTGTATTGGTTTTGGGCATAAAGTGTGCAATTCAATACTGGTGTCTGGAAATGTACCCTACACACTCTTACAGGAGGTAGAAACAAGATTTTTTTAAAAAAAAAATTTAAATTCGTTGAATTGAATCTTGTAATTTGCTCATCATAGGAGAAGTATTTTGGATGTTTTATAATTCCACACTGCAATTGATCAGAAGTAGTGAATGGTTTGTGTAACATGCTTAGGTGTGTAACGTGGATCTATTTGAATACAGTTTAAGCCATAAGTTTGTAAATTGTGCGTTTGTTTGAAAATTTAGCTTGTTTTTAAATCTGCCACTAGGATTTCACTATAGTATTATGAAAATAATTTAAAATTTATGTAATTATAAATCTCAAAATACTAATCATGTCAACTGAAACCATGCTTGAAGAGATCATTTGTAGGTATGGAAGAACTAGTTCCTCTGCCTAAAGAAGTACTGATACTTGAGTAAACTGTCAATTGGAAAAATCTTGGATTTGTCATGAGTATCTTGATCAAATGAATATTGCATTTGGTTTTCTAGTATTTATAAATCATTTACTATTTGGGGTTTCTAAGGTTATGGAGTAGATTTGTAGCTCGGGTTGTGGGTGTTAAGGTTGGTTGGCTCGCTGAGCTAGCTTCTTGTTTTGCAAACGTTTTGTTACCGTGCTTGGTAACATCCTCAGTGCAGCCTCTGATGAAGCTTCGGTGTGTTTTCCCGCTTGGTTTTTAAAACTCTGGGGTCCATTGAGATGGATTGCCTCACTTCCGGTTTTCCTTCGTAGTGGAATGTACATGGGGTTGAGTTCAATGTGCTTATTAATAGCATGCTTCATGGAGTGCCATGCTTCTAGGAATTCTCGTGCCTGTCTCTGCCTAGCCTGTCCCAGGATCTTGGTGTTGTCCCAGTCGAAGTAGTAGTTCTCCTTGTCCATGTGGACTGAGATGTGAGTATTGGTCGTGTCTTTTTGTAGCCAGTTGGTGTTCATCTTTGGAGTTCTTTATAGCAGTTTATGATATAGTCCATAAGGATTGTACTGACTTTAGGGGTTGGTCTCATTGGAAAAAGATGAATAGTGGTTTCACCTGAGGGTAACCATATTTCAGAGATTGAGAGGGAGATTCCTTTATGATAATCTCAGCTGGTGTGGGAATTGAATTCACTCTCTTGGTGTTACCCTACATTGCAGACTTGCCATCCAGCCAACTGAGCTGACTGATTCTCAACTCTTTTGTTGATGACGATGAAGTCAGGCTTCCATTTGCGCAACCTGAGTTGAGTCCCAGAAATATCTTAGCAAGCACACTTCAAATATTGAGTTTGCTTTTTAATTCTTTTGGATACTAGTATCCATGTTTCCTGGTTTGCAGGTTCTGTTTAAGGCAAAAATAAATTTTCAGTGTCATTATCACAAACTTAATTGAATTGTTAATATTTTAAGGCATTAGAAGAAATTTCTTTGTATTTCAGGCTTCTGAGTTGGCCTTTTGATTTTAGACTTCGCTTATGGTTTAGTGTTATTGCAGCATATAACTTAGTTTTTCAAGTGCTAAGTCACCCTGAGCCTGAGCATAAGAAATTGGGGGGGGAAGAAATGGGCTATGCTTGTGCCTAGTAATTATGTACTTTTTTTTTCCTAGAGTATATCCGTCGGCTTTTATTAAGGTCTACTGCCTGATGTTGCTGTGCATTATGGCCAGTTTGAACAACTAACCAATCTGCTTCAAAACTTCTTTGCTGGTTTTCCTCATTCCTGTCTTTGGTTGGACGCTTCTCGATTGTAATATTTTCAATCCAAACCTACAACTGGATGTTTTAGCAGTCATACTCTATAGCTGGCCACTAGGTGGAGTATGAAAAAGGCAAGGACTAACTTATCTTTTAGATTGTCATGCTAAAACACTGCTTGTCTCCCTGTCTGGAACATCTACAAATGGAAATAGTGAGCATAAACCCCTAATGTATAAATTATATCATTTTGGGACCCTAAACATCTTAAGACAGTGTGTAATCTGTAACTGTTGGAGCTGCACCAAAGCGCGTTTTTACCCAACTTTGTGGCCATGTCTTAAAGAATGCTGTGTAATAGCTGCAAGCTTACATCCCTGTACCCTTGGCTTTGTCCATTGGAATGCTAGTAAGCTACCTGGTTGTGCTGCAATTTTGTTTTTGGAAACTGAACTTCGTATAAATCATTTGCATTTACTGTCTTCTGTGTAAGTATGGCATTTGATATTTTTCCCATCCAGACCACTTTACTTCAAAGCAGTAGCTCTTTTGTTACAAAGTGTCTGCAATCTTTGAAACTACTTCTGTGATCCCTGTGAGGTGGTGCTGAACCTTTTTTAGGCTTTATGTTGATTACTACCCCAGTTTTTACTGTCTTCAATGTATTGCCCATTTTACCTATGCCTACATTCCTGTGCCAACATTCCTGAGCTGTCATTATTCAGAGAATTTTTTTTAATATTTACCTTTTCAATTTGGATGTGGAAAAGTGGCTGGACTTTGTGTCAAGGATAAACTTTGGAATTAATTGGGAGTAATCAAGGAAAGATCACCTTCTAGTATGTCATGTTTGAACAAAATTGGTTTTTGGTTTGAAGTAGTGACACTACATAAACCATTCCATCTCATTTAGGGTGGAGAATGAAATGCACTGTTATTCTTTGTAGTGAGCTTTGCCAAAGTTGATGAGAATACGCAATGGAATATTTTTAGTTGCAGAGATGGTATTGTGCCATGAGACAGGGTACGTTTAGTAGATTAGTCTGCCATTGGGGTAACTCTCCAGTTGCTCCTTTTACATAGGGATGTTAATTAAAGCTAAAGTGCCTCTTCTGGGGGGATAAGCGTGAAAAGTAATTTTAGAAATAGATCTCTTATACAAATAATGCCGTGCTGCAGATATTCTTGTGTGAAGAACGTAATATTTTATAAGACTGAAAGAACCACCACTTATGAAATCTCCTGTGGTTGACTAAGGTGTTAATACTCTGTTCTGACTCCCATATGAAGAATGGTCACTTGAAAGGGAAGTGTACCTTCATAAATAGGACAATTAATAGATAAATCAGGAAATGATTACATTTCACGGCAATTTTTGCATTGTTGTGCCATGACAGTTGCAATGAAAAAATCTTGATGGTCAGTTTTGTAGGGAAAGTTTTCTTGTGCAAATTACGCGGCAGCTGTGTTTTTTGGTATTAAATGTGAGATCTGAGTTGGTTTTTATTCAATAGCTAAATTTCCACCAACTTAGAAATTTGCGTTGATTATGCAAAAGCAAAGCCGGTAAGGGGAGAAATGAATATTGCTACATCTGAATTTACTTTGTTCTGGGAGCTGGTTTCTTTTCCTGACTCATTGAAATGCGGCAAACTGAAAGAAAGCATGAGTTAAAAAACATCTTTTAAGGAGAAAACTGTATCCGACTTTGTATTGTCTGTGTAGATGCAAGATTTAAATCAGAAATATAAAAAGGACTGGGCAGAGATGAGGCAGTTATGAGAGCGCAGGAATAAAAACACAGTGCCTCTCCTGCTTTGTCTGTCTCTCTCTCTGTTGTAGAATAGAATTGTAGAATCTTTAGTGTGGAAAGATGCCATTTGCGTCCTGCAATGACCTTCTAAAGAACATCCCACTGAGACCTGGCACCCCATCCTTATCCTCATAACCCCACATTTACTATGATTAATCCACCTGGCCTACACATCCCTGGAAACTATGGGATAATTTAGCATGGCCAGTCCACCTAATCTAGACATGTTTGGACTGCGGGTAGAAGTGGAGTACCTGGGCAAAACCTACACAGATTTGGGGAAAATGTGCAAACTCCACACAGGCAGTTACTCGAGGCTGAAATTGAATCTGGGTTCCTCGTGCTGTGAGGCAGCAGTGCTAACCACTGAGCCACCCTTGTCTGTCTGTCTCTCACCCTCGCGTGCTGTCTCGCTTTTGCTTGCTCTGTCTGTCGTTTATGTGCTCTGGCTTATGCAGGCAGTCTCCTCCTCGCGTGCTCCCCTGTCTCTCTGTAGCGCACTCTTGCTTGCTCTATATCTCTCGTGCTTGCCTTCTTGCTTTCTCCCCCTCCTCACTTTTGTGTCCTTGTCCTGTTGTTCGCCATTTGTTTTTACTACCCCTCACTGTTTAGGTTTCTTAGAATTTGTGTGCTTGGTGAAGCACAATCTCAGGTTGTTGAGAATTGAGATGTTTTTATTTCTAAATTTAATTCTAAGTTGCCTGAAATAGGGTCAATTTATTTACCCATTTCTGCCTCTTAATGATTTTGTTTTAAATCATAGATTAAATTTTAACTGTCGTGTGCATCTTGTGGATTGCTGAATGTGATAATTAACTTAATTATCATGTTACAAATGTGTTTGATTATGACTAATAACCCTAGAATAAAACTTAATGAGTTCTAGAAGAAAAGTATTGCTGTTGTATAACTCGCTATCATTAGTTTAAAGTGAGAATTGTACAAATTGGTTTTGGACTTTGTGAAAAATAAGAATCAAATATATGCTAAATATTAGTGCACTTTTTGTTCATATTTTAATTTCAGATTTCTGCTTCCACATTTTGTTATACCTTGAGCTTTGCTGTATCTTGTGTCCTGTGCCTCAAGTGTCTTTCTCTTTTAGTTAACCTGAGGACACTGACTCCTGACTTTTAAGTTTCATGAATGTCAACAACCTACCTTGCCTGTTCTTTGTGACCTTCATGCATAACAGCAGACCATACAGTCATGAAGTGCATCACTTTAAACAGATCCTATCTTTGTTCAGAGTCTGCAAGTTAAAAGTGGAGTCAAATCAGTCTAAGATTGGAACAGTTGGATCAATTGTTTCTGCTACTTCACTCATTCCCTTTAACCTGTTGGACAAAACTTCCGATGAAGTTCCCAACTGCCCAAGCCCTGAACTTGCTCTTTCCATTCTACATCTTGCCTCATGAGGACTGCTTCAACTTTGACCTGCTCATGAGATCCAGTTCTCTTGACTAGTAACTTCTTACCATTCAACCACCTCTTCTCAGGTACTGTTAATAGTTCTGTTTTTTCATGTGCTGACTGCTTTAAAAGTGCCACCTTTGCCTCACTACTTAGACAATTCTTGACCCACTGTCTTGGAAATTCCAATCTCCCAACTCCATGACACAGTGTTGTCTCCCAAACCCATACTGGCCGTTCCTAGAACTCCATGTTTGAAATGCTTGAATCAGGTTTGCATTCCTGATAGCAGTGCCAAAGCAACCTTGTTAAAGTCGTAAACAACATCTCTCTCCCAAGCAACTTTGAGCCTACGCTAGCTTATTTTGAGGGCGTAATTAGCAGAATGAAAGGTGGAGAACTAATGTTTATAATGAAATCAATCTTTTTTTCAGCAAGAATTTGATGAATTTCGACCTAAAAGGTTAATGTGCAGAACTAAATGAGATTGGGGGTATCTTAAGTACAGGCATAAATTGAGAGAACTTCACAGACAAGTAATAGGAATAAATGGGATAACACACTGTGGAGCTGGAGGAAACCAGCAGGCCAGGCAGCATCAGAGGAACAGGAAAGCTGACATTTTGGGTCGGGCCAGAACTCCACCCTGTGTTGTCTCTGACTCCAGCATCAGCAGTTCTTACTATCTCCTAGGAATAAATGGGTCTGTTTTGGAGTGGAAGGTGAGAACTGGGGTAGTGTTGGGATCAGTACTTGAGCCCCAGCTATTTACAATATATGTCAGTGATTTCTATATTTGTTGACAGCACGTAACTGGGTTTGAATAGCGAGGAGGATGTTAAAATTCTTCACATGATTTAGACAAGTTGAATAAGTGGGCAAAGACTTGGCAGATGCAGTATAATGTGGATAAGAGGAAGTTATCCACTTCAGTAGGTAAAACTGAATGTATTATTCAAATGGTAATTCGATTGGGAAATGTTGATATTCAAGGGAGCTGACATTTGTTACTGAGAGCAAGAAGACAGATGCAGCAAGCAGCTAAGAAGGCAGATGGTATGTTGGTGTTAATTGCAGGAGGATTTAGGCGGTATGGTGGCTCAGTGGTTAGCACTGCTGCCTCTCAGTACCAGGGGCCTGGATTCGATTTCCCGCTCAGGCACCTATCTGTGTGGAGTTTGCACATTCTCCCTGTGTCTGCGTGGGTTTCCTCTGGGTGCTCCGGTTTCCTCCCACAGTCCAAAGATGCGCAGGCTAGGTGGATTGACTATGCTAAATTGCCCATCGTGTTCAGGGATATGTAGATTAGGTGGATTACAGGAAAGGGGCCTGAGTGGGATTCTTTAAGGGTCGATGTGGACTTGTTGGGCCTTCCACACTGTAGGGATTCTATGGATTTGAGTGCAGGAGTAAGGATGTCTTACTGCAGGTGTGTAGGATGTTGGTGAGAGTGCACTTGGAGCATTGTTTGCAGTTATGGTCTCCTTACCTAATGAAATATGTACTTACCATGGAGGGATTGCAGCAAAGGTACACCAGACTAATTCATGAGACTGTAGGCTTGTTGTATGAGGAGATACTGAGTCCACTTATGTGAATTGGAATTTACAAGAATGAGCAGGATCTCATTCGAAATATATAAAATTGTGGGAGGGCTGAACAGACTGGATGTAGGGATGATGTTTTTCCTGTCTGAAGTGTCTTAAGCAAGGGGTCTTGGGCTACAAGGTAGGCCATTTTGAGGTGAGAGAATTTCTTTAGTCAGAACGTGAACCTGTGGAAATCTTTTACCACAAAAGGTTGTGGACAGCAACTGACTATATTGAATAGAGAAATTGATAATTTTCTAGACACTAAAGGCACCAAAGGGATATGGGAACAGTGTAGGAGGTATGGCGTTTTAAGGAGTGGATCAGCCATGATGATACTGAATGACAGACTAAGCTCGCGTTGGCCATATTTAACTGACAGATAAGCTTTTGCACCATCACTGAAACTGCTTATTCCCATCTCTGTAAAGTTGCTTGATTTTTGTCTTTCTCTCAGTTCACCTGAAACATTATCATATGATTGTTACTCCTATACTTGATTCTTTCACCATGCTCCTGGTTGACCTTCCACATTTTACCCTTTATAAACTTGAGGTCATTCAAAACTCTGCCTGTATGCTTGCCTGCAGCATGTCCCATTCACCCGTTTCCTGTGCTTGCTGACTTATTTGGCTGACAGTCAAGCAGTGCTCTGAATTTTAAATTTCTTTTCCTTGTCTCCGCTTTGTTTCACTCAACAGCCCTCTGAAATATCTGCACTTATCTGAATCTGGACTCGTGAGCATTACTGAATTTAATCACTCCATCATTAGTGGTAATGTTTTAACTCTGCAGTTAACCCCCTGAACATTTTTTTTTAAAAACCTATTTCTGATTGAGCTCTTGGCCATCTACTGTAATTTCTCCTTTCATGGCTAAATATCAAAGTTTGCTATATTAAGCTTCATTGAAGTACTTTGGGTATTTAATTATATCAAAGGTACTGTATAGCTTCAAGTAGTTGTCTCTATTGAAGTAACCCATTAGCTTACTGTTGAGTCATGATCAACTGAGTCCGGTACCAGAGGACTCTCAAGTACCCATGGAGATGCAGGAAAGTGAAAGTCAGTGCACAAGGGAGAGGTACATAAGAGGATTGAAATATATCTTATTTTTTTCTGTCCCCAGGTGGTGGATGATCAGACAGCAAATAGTTTACTTAGTTTGGAAAAATGTGAAGCTTAGATTGCTCTGGAGCTAAACAAAATACTTGGTTAAATTCAATAATTTAAACAGGGTTTTGATGCTGAGTTTGAAATCGCGTTAATTGCTTCTAATTTTAGACAAATATAGAACTTCTGGAATTGTGTATAAATGCATTAGTTTAGTTTTATTAATGTGTTGAACCAGAAGAGAAATGCCACACTTTCAAAAGAAATGCTTTGATGTTTGGTAGAATTAAATTTGGGGAAAATATGTCATGGAAATTATGTATTTTTGCTCACCTCTGACAAACTCCAACTCCTTTTAACTTAAATCCTGAATTTTTAAAAAAATGATCTTCGTGAAAGTTGGTGTTTGGTCAGTGAACACATTGTAACGTTGACATACTAGCATTGTTGCACCGAGTAAGACAGCTTTGAAAGAGATTAATGTCAACTAATAATTTTACACACAGAATTAGGAGCAGGGGTAGGTAGGTGACTTGCCCTATCTAGCCTGGTCTGCAATTCAATGAGAGAGTCATAGAAATCTACAGCAAGAGAAAGGTTCTTTTCGCCCATCATGTTCATGCTGGTGAAAAACAACGACCTAGCTATTCTCATTTCATTTTTCATCACTTGGCCCACAGCATTGTATGTTTTGGCATCATGAGTGAATGTCTAAATGCTACTTAAACGTTGTGGGTTTTTGCCTGCACCACACTTGCAGGCAGTGAGCTCTACATTCCTGCCACCCTCCGGGTGAAAAAGTTTTCCTCCTATCTCCTCCAAACCTTCATTCCCTTACCTTAAATCTATGCTACTGGCCATTAATTCCTCCAAGAGGAAAAGTTTTTTCCTGTTGATCCTATGTATGCTCCTCATAATTTTATACATCTCAATCATGTCTCTGGTCGATCTTCTCTGCTCTGTTAAAACAACCCTAGTTTGTCCAATCTTCTTAAACTGTCCAGCCCAGGCAACATGCTGGTAAATCTCTGCACCCTCTCCAGTGCTGTCACATCTCTCCCATTATGTGGGTTTTAGATCTGCACACAATGCTCTACATTTGTGTTAACTAGCATTTTATATAGTCCAGCATAACCTCCCTTCTCTTGAACTCTATGCCTTGACTAATAAAGGCAAGTATACCATATGCCTTCTTAACCATTTTATCCCCCCCTGTCCTGATATTTAAGGGCCTGGTAATCATGGCTAATCTGATTTTAAACCTCCATTCCACAATCCTGCTTACACCTAACAGCCTTTCACTCCCTCTTACACTGTCCATATTGTATGTAATGAGCAATGAATAAAATGAGGCAAGGGATTCATAGTCAGGGGAACGAACCCCTACTTCTGCAGGATGTTACATGGCCTCTCTCTGGTGCCAGGTCAAGTGTGTCACTGAACATCAGATCATTCAGAGAAGAGCCTGAACAATCAGAGTTCGTGGTCTGAATCGAAACTAGTGAATTGTCAGACAAGGCCTTGAAAGTAGAGTTTGGCGTAGGGTCTCCAAAGGTAGTAATCTTCCTATTACTACTGTTGCTGTGTGCTAATGATTACAAAAGTGGGAAGGCGTTGATGCAGGAAGAAAGCTTTAGATTCCAGAGGCATTGGAGCTGCTTCTGGGAAAGGTAGCATCTATACAGTACAGATCAGTTCTCGTCAGGGGTTTTGTTCGTGTTCTAGGGAATGGTTCACACAGGCTTGGTAACAAGATGGAAACCTGAGAGCAGATTCAAAATAGAGAAAAGTTAGAAATGGAAGGCACAAAATTGATCTGGTTTGAAGGTAGAGGAAACAAAGATTGGAAAATAGACAACAAGGATGTTTGGCAGTGCAAAATGATATTCTTCAATGTAAGAAAATAGTTTAAATTTAGAGTAGTTATGGAGATGGAAGGTGGGGGGATTAAAAATCTGAGAATTCTTGAATGGGGCAAAGCTCATTTTACTAAGTTGAAATGTGTTTTGGCTGATATTGACTTGAAACAGCTACCTGAAGGTAAATCAATTCCAGATTAGTTGGAGAGATTTGACAATAATGAAAGTGTGGAGTAAGTATATTCCCTTAAAGAAAAATGGTATGACTTAAAAACCTAGAGCCTCCTGGATGTGGAAGGGCATAATGAGCAAGAAGACCAAAGAGTTTGTACAGAGGACCATGGAATTCAAATGGTACACAAAGCATAGTTAAAGTAACATAGATGAAAATGAAGAAAGCACCTGTTTAGAACTTGAATTTCCTCACTCTTTGATCCAAAAAAATCTTTTTGGAAGCAGTGTTTCTTCTGTTTGTCATTCAGATGTGAAAATGAATCCAGTCTAATACTTGGGCTACTGTTATAACCAAGGATTAAGGTTGCAGCAGGTATTCCTTTCTAGTTTTAATTTTTCATTTGTGTTGTTTACAAACTTTCTTTTTTAGTTGAGGGGAGGGAGGGTTAGCCAAATTATTTTATTGAAATGAGTAGCTAAAGTAATGGTTTTGTAGCCTATTGTGTTACAGTAGTGTTTTCAATGCAGTTTAACTGTTAATTGTCACAATTCTAATTGTTTGAAATAAATTAGAAAATAGTCCCAACATGATAGAGGTTTGCGTTGTAACCTGAAATATTTGAATTTTTAAAATAGTGTGTGCAGAATTTTAGATTAGCTCCACATGGTCACCATATTCACAGTAGCCATTTTCAGGTTTTGATTAGTTTATCAACATCAGCTATTTCTGTCTTGGGTGTCAGTTGTGATCCATTTTGAGGAACTCTCACCTCTGGGTCAAAATTATGAGACTTGAGAACTAAAAGCTAGGCCAACACTGCAGTTTTGAGGGAGGTCCTGTTGGAGGTCCTGTCTTCAGATATCTTGTTAACCTGGTTTCAGATCTGTTAGACTTCAAAGATCTTATGACACTATTTTGGGGAAGAAGAAGGGAGTTACTGTGGTGTCCTAGCCAGTGCTTATCTCTCAATCAGTCTCTCACAACCAGACTATCAGTGTCAAGTTGCTGTTAGTGGGAGCTTACTATGTGAAAACAACTTGCTGTATTCCCCACGTGATAATGGTGACCACGTTTTGTACTTCATTTATGAAGGGTTTTTGGGACATTCTTTGCTGATTAAAAGATTATAGAAATTGAAGTTAACATTTTCAAAATGCAGAAAATGTTTTCTTATTTAATAAGAAATAAAACATTACTGTAGTTTGTTTTGAAGCCATTGCTTTACAAATTTGTATTTGAAACCTGATTCAATTTTCCAGTTATATTGCACAGGGGGAGTGGAACGTGGTAAAATTTGGTAAAATCTGACTTTCAGTACTTGGTGTAGTCTTTGGTCAAAATCTGTAAAATGCTTTTAATGTTGCAAACAGTGAAAATACACTTTGTATTCTGGTTTGTCTAATCCATGACATTGGATTGTTGTATGGTTTGATTCTAAGGGAATCTCTGCAATCCAAATTTGTTTCTTTCAAAAAACAAGTTGTAGATTATAACTGGTCAAATTGCAAGATCTACTTGTGTAATCGGAATAAAACTGGCACTCTTGTGCTTTCAGGAAGCCACAGTAACTAATTTGGTTGAAGGGTATGGACTGAGATCAAAATAGAATAGAACCCCTACAGTGTGGAAGTAGGCCATTTGGCCCATCGAGTCTACACTGACCCTGCAAAGAACATTCCACCCAAATTCACCTTCCTACTGTATCCCTGTAACCCTGCATTTCCCATGGCTAACTGACCTAACCTACATATTACTGGGCTTAGTAAAATGTTCATGTAAATAACAATTTAAGCTTGCTGGCAAATGATGGTATGGCTTGTATTTTGTTCAGCTATACATAATTGCTAAACTGACTCTTGTACAATCTTCAGGAATTTAGTATTTTGCTAAAATTGAAGTTATCATGTGTGTCTTTGTGGAATTTAAATCTGTTTTCTTGAGTTACCATACACTTTTTTAAATGTTAGAAAACAATTATAAATTTCTGTTTGTAATAGGTAGTTTGAGGTTCCAGTTTTGTTATTACTTGGCAGAATTTCTATTTCTGAAATGGGAAAAGCCATGCAAGATATGGTCAAAATCTAAGGTTGGTAGGTGTGTAAACTGGATAAAAAAGTTTTTACTGTCAGTAAGGAGCATGAATTATGTTAGCTGAAATGAGTTTGAGTGGGTAATTATGTTAAATGAATGTGCTGAAAATTTGCTTTCTGCCAATAATAGTTTATCCAGATGTTTCACTGGATTTAAGACAATTAAACACTCTTGCTAACATCTATGTTTGTAATTTTTTAATCAAGAAATTATTGTCAGGTAGCTTCTGGAACTTGCTGTCCTTAGACTTTCATATCTCACATTTAATGAAATGATGCATAGTGGGGAAAAAAACTAATTGTAAACTGTTGTATTTTATAACTGTCACTAATCTGTTTGTGTAAATTATAAAGGAGAAGGCAGCATTAAGTGCCAGGTGAAACCCAGTTTGTGAGGCTATCCTAGATTGAATCACATGGTCAGCTGTGTTGCTGTTTTTGCTGCTGGAAGCTATCTATTGCTATTCAACAATCTCTCTTTTATTGGGCACTAATCCAATATGTTTAAGACCACCCCCTATGTGAGCTGTTCCAAATTTAACCTCTTTGACTCAAGTGCCATGACCTTCACATATGTAGATTAGCCATGTGCTCTTTGAATAGAAACGTGCCTCAGGAAGAAAAGGCTTTTTACTTGTGAGAATTGACAGGCATTCATCTCTGACCTGAGGAGAAAGTGAGGAAAGGGAGATTAGGACTGACTGGAAAATATGGAAAATGGAATTCCGAGCAAAGATTCACTGCTACTGTTTTAATTTAACCCTGGTTTTTCTTTAGTCCATCAAAGCAAAAAAAAGTTTTTTAGGTTGGTGTTATATTTATTGGTGGGGGTGGGGGATACTGGGTGAATGGATTAAAGATTTTTTAAATTGCATTGTGGATTTCTTTTTTCTTGAGAAACAAGTTTATTCTGTCCTCTGAAAATGTTGACTTCTTCCCAGCCCATGATTGCATGAACGCCTTGTGGTACTCTGCTCAATTGAAAAAGCATTGAGTATTTGGAGATTATTCAGCCACTTGGGCAGGATGAAGCCCAGGAAAATACTCCGCTTGGAGATGGTAGGAACTGCTGATGCTGGAGAATCTGAGATAACGAGGTGTAGACCTGGATGAACACAGCAGGCCAGGCAGCACCAGAGGAGCAGGAAAGCTGACGCTTTGGGTCTGGACCCTTGCTCAGAAATGATTTCTGAGGAAGAGTCCAGACCCGAAGTGTCGGATTTCCTGGTGCTGCCTGGCCTGCTGTGTTCATCCACCTCTACACCTTGTTGTCTAAGATACTCCTCTTGTCTTGTTTCCACTTGCAGATACTTCTTAGAGGGACTATTCGTGAGTGAAGGGGTGTTTCAGCTGACTTAGTTTAGCCAGGGAGTTAAGGGAAATGAAAACGTTTCCTTTTAATTCTTGAGTAGATTTGTAGACACACCAACTTATAAACAATACTCTCACTGGCATCAAATTCACCTAGAAAGAAGAAAAGAATGATCAGCTCCCATTCCTGGACGTCATGGTAGAATGCAGGGCCAATGGGAAATTTCTGACAAAGGTACACAGAAAGGCCACACACATGGATCAAACCCTGAATTTCAACAGCAACCACCCCAATACCCACAAATGGAGTCGCATAAAAACACTATTTAAATGAGCGACAACACGCTGCAGCAACCCAGAACTACACCAAAATGAAGAAGAATACGTCTACCAAGTAGTTAAGAACAATGGATACACGATGAGCTGGATCAGATGATGCCTATCACACAAACAACAATAGGAAGATACAGTGTGCCCTGACACACTTGTCACGTTGCCGTACTTCAAGAACATACCTGAACTAACCACAAGACTCCTACGACCATTGGGCATCGGAGTGGCACACAAACCAATGCCAACCCTACACCAACTGCTAATTCGAACCAAAGCCCCCTTGCCCACTATGGACAGAACCAACGAGATATACAAGATCTCGTGCAAAGACTGCGACAGACATTACATTGGACAGACAGAAAGGAAACTGGCCACAAGAATACATGAACACCAACTAGCAACAAAAAGACCTGACCAGTACTCCCTCGTCTCCATTCACAAGGATAAGGAGAACCGCCAGTTTGATGGGACAACATCAGGATCCTAGGACGGGCCAAACAGAGACAAACACGGGAATTTTTTTCGAGGCTTGGTTCTCCACCAAGAAGGCCATCAATAAACGTGTAGAATTGGACATATATATACACCACTGCGAAGAAAAACCAGAATGAGGTAACCAATTCCAACGGACCCCAGAGTTTAAATACCAGGTGGGAAAACACAGCAGTGCTTTATCAGAGGCTACACTGATGATGTTACCCAACAGGGTAACATCTGCAAACTAACGAACTAGCTTGGCGAGCAAACCAACCACAGTTTTCTTCTAATATTGAGTAGGTCGCTCAAAGTCTGGCTTGTTGGAGAACTGCTTTACAGAATACTTAATTGGGGAATCTGGTGAGTGAGATGTTTTGAAGGCTTTATGTTATTCTAAAAGTTGGCCAAGTTTCACATTTAGTATTTAACTTTAATGTGTTTCTTTCGGTCTCAGTCAGCAAGAGCACAAAATAAAACAGTAAAATACTTCACAGGCGCATTAATTTAATAAAAGAAATGCTGTGATGAGAATGCGTTCATCGAGGAATGGAAAGGATATTGCCACAGGTAATGATCAAGAGAGATCATAATATCAAATAATTCTGCCTTGGTATTTAGCAGGAAAAGAGAACAGGTAGACGTTACATTGATGAGGTGAGTAATGAGAAAACTACATTTCAATAAAAGATGTATTGAATAAACTAAACTGACTGAAATGATAAAGCCCTGGTCTTGGATTGTCACCATGTATTTTGAAAGAGTCTAGGGACAACATTGAGGCAGGACTGCTCTCATTTAATTTGTTAGGGAAGGGTTTTAATGTAACTTCTGTATTTAGGAGGGGGGAATAGAATGGGTTCAAAAAATTATAGACCAATCAATTTGACATCAGTGGTAGGAAAACTAATGAGATCCTTATTATAGGAGCAAATAGGAGAACTTCGAGAAATGAGAGTGGGAGAAAAGGATAGTTATTCAGTGGCAGAGGTGGGGGAAGTGGTGTTCCACAGGAATAAAGTCAGGCCACATGACACCAGGTTATAGTCCAACAGGTTTATTTGAAATCACAAGCTTCACCTGAATTCACTTGATGAAGGAGCAGTACTTCAAAAGCTTGTGGTTTCACATAACTTGATTGGACTATTATCTGGTGTTGTGTGACCTCTGACTTTGTCCACCCCAGTCTAACACCAGCACTGCCACATCATGGCTACCACAAGATTGAGTGTGGGGAGCTTTACTGTTAACAATGAGCATTAATGATTTGTACTTTCAAATCAAAAATGTGATTTCTTAACTTGTGGATGCTGCCAGATTGGAGGGAGATAGTCAGACAATACTGAGGGGAATAGCAGAAATTTACTGGAGGATATTAATGAATTTGCCAACCAACATGTAATTGAAAAATGAAGTTCAACACTGATTATATGTGGCACATTTGGGTAGGAAGCATAGGGAGGTCAGTTATTCTTTAAAGTTGCATAGGGAAGCGGAACAAAAGAATCCCTGAATGTAAGTACAGCAGTTGCTAAATGTTGCACCACAGGTTAGTGAGATGTATTTTGTTAATAAAACCATTTGGTCAGCTTTATTTGTAGAGATGTAGAACTGAAAAAACAGGGATGGTAATGTCAAACCTGTACTGAATCTTAGTACAGCTTGCAGGTCTGGTTACAGTATGCTAAAAAGGATTATAGAGGCATTGGTGAGGGTGTGGAGAAATGTGCAATTATGATACCAGAAATAGAAGATTATGTGTATCAGGAAATATTGAAAATAGGAGATGGAGTAGGCCATTTGACTTTCTGAGCCTGCTCTGCCACCCGGTGTGATGGCTGATCGTTCAACTCAGTATCCTATTTTTGCCTTCTCGTACTCTTTGATTCTCTTTAGCCCTAAGAACTATACCTAACACCTTCTTAAAAACATCCAATGCTTTGGCCTCAGTTGCTTCCTGTGGCAGAGAATTTCACAGGCTCACCACTCTGGGTGAAGAAATTTCTCCTCATCTGTGTCAAAATGGCCTTCCTCAGAAGGCATTGACCAATTGGGTCACTTTTTTCTCTTGGAAACAGACTGCTGAGGAGTGACCTAGTGAGGTCTTTAAAATAATGAAAGATTTTCTAGAGTGAATACCTCTCGCATGGAGAATAACAGAAATAAACACCATCAATAAAATGTAATCACCGAAAAATCCAATGGGAAATTCAGAAGAAACTTGTACATGCCAAGAGTGGTAAGAATGTGAAATTTGCTACCGCAGAAAGTGATCTAAATAATACAAATGCATTTGTAAGGGGAAAATAGACCAGCGTATTGAAGGAGTTGGAGGTTACAATTGTAGATTTAGATGAGAAGCTATAAGCGGAAAGTTCAAGTGAAGCATAAATACTTGAATGCACTAGTTGGGACAAACAACCTGTTTTTGTTCTCTATATCTTGTGTAATTACCTGGCAAGGACAAGGGATTAAATATAGAACATTCTTGCCAGTTGGTTTATTGGTTTATAAAGGGGTGGTTGGGAGCAAGAGGCAAGTCCATCAAACGACTTCTGAGTTGAACTCTGAAAAGTTAACTGGATGTACTTTTTTATTCACTCGTGGGATGTGGGTGTTCCTGGCTAGGCCACCGTTTATTGCTCATCCCTAATTGCCCAGAGGGCAGTTAAGAGTCAACCACATTGCTGTGGATCTGGAGTCACATATAGGCCAGATCAGGTAAGGGTGGAAAATGTCCTCCCCTAAAGGACGTTAGTGAACCAGATGGTTTTTTCCTGACCATCGGCAATGGGTTTCATGGTCATCATTAGACTCAGAATTCCAGATTATTATTGAATTCAAATTCCACCATCTGCCATGGGGAATTTGAACCCAGGTCCCCAGAACATTACATTGGTCTCTGAATTAATAGTCTAGTGATAATATTACCAGGCCTTGCTTACCTAAGTTGTCATGGGAGCTTCTCTTCTGGACTGAGGAAACCAATGCTTTGATATCCGTTTTCCACAGTCTATTTATAACTTGTTGTACAGCCTCCATTTCATAATCTGGTGATGCTCCTGTAAAAAGATCTTTTATTAATGTTCTTTCTAAACTAATACTTTAAAATCAAAACCAGAATCCCTCATGACTATAATTTTGAGGTTGAGATCATTTTCATTTTGGGACTAATTGACTTTAAGATGTAACATTTTGCTCATGGGACATGTTGTTGTTCAATGTGGGCCTTGCTTCTGAAAATTTCAACAATAGTTTTAACAGTTAACACTTTAGAAAACTGAGATGATTTGATTTCTGTGATTACATGTCCCATGGACTGTGATGGAACGTCGAAAGGCCCCATTTTTTGATTCTGTGTGTGTGTAAAATTTTCTGAAGTGATTATTCTATAACAGATTAGTGTTTTGAGGGAAGATCAGTTTGATTCCAGCTCTTGATTATTCTCCAGTTGTTCGTGCTAGAATGTCGTGTTTGTGCGGGCATCAGTTGAGGATAGGATCAGCCTGAACTGTGACGTCCACATTTGGTCAAATAATTTGGAAGTACTGCAACTACACTTGGCTTGAGCAAGATGCCAGAGCCACCAAAAGTGGTTTGAAAGTAGGAGAAATTGAGAAAGAGAAAGTAGGTTTTACGTTAGTGTTTCAATAAGAATATTAGTTGGATGTTCTCCGAATTGGCTCGGTTAGGTCATGAGGAGGTTACAACACCATAGAAAGTTCCCTGGTTCAGTCTCCATCTTGCGCTGAATATAACAGTGGTTTTATTATTGGCATGTGCAAGATTTAGGAGAAAAATCAACCATACTTCATGATCTTGATCGTTATCCATCATCCTAGACCAGATGGGTTTTTTTTTGGTGACAGTTGTTGTCATTGTCACGCTTAATTTATTGACCTCTTGGATGAATTATTGGAGGGTATATAATATCCATAGAGCTGCACCCCAGAAAACATTTGTTGCTGTCAGGAGAAAAAACAAAATGACATGACTTCTAATCATTCAATAAATTAGACTCTTGATTTGAGAACTTTAAAACTTGAGATTCAGCTTGATATTGATTGTTGTACTCAGCAAGCTTCCTTTAACATTTATTTGTGCACTCAGGCTTGCTCGTTTAAAAATAGACCAGTCCATGCTGCAATAGAGTGTAACAGAAGATGCACCAACTACCAACTGCTTTCAGAAAATGTTTGACTCCATAATTGCACATTAAGTACTTTTTTCGGCAATGAAGGCAAAATAAACTACCATGTGTCGAGGAATGGGATAAAGCATGCAAATTCTGGATTAATGGTAGTGAAAAGAATGCTTTGGTTCTAAGGATTGAGTTGTTTTGGGTCAGGTTTTTATTTGTTCATGCGTTGTGGGTGTTGCTGGCTAGCCCAGCCTTTTTTATTGCCCAGAGTCAACCATAATTCTGTGGGCCTGGAGTTACATGTAGATTTCCTTCCTAAATTACAGTAGTGAATTAAATTTTTTTTGGACAATTAGCAGTGGTTACTGTTAGAAAAGGTTTTTATTCTTCTTATTGAATTTATATTTCACCATCAGCAGTCCTGGATTTGAACCCATGTCTTTAGAGCATGTGGGGTTCTTATTTACTGTTCCAGACACACTGGGTGTGGTGTAGAACAGTGTTCCCTCCGAGCTGCGTGGTTACACGTGCAGTCGCTGTGTTATTCTGCACTCACCGTTGGCATACCAATTGTGGCATTAACTTCAGGTTGTAGCATTCGCTGCTGAGCGTGTACCTCCAAGATCTGTGAAGCCAGTAAGAAAATTAGAGGGAACACTGGCCTTTGCCTCCCCAAGACGTGACGTGAAGTTCTCCTCTCCACTTTGCTTCACTTAAAATCCTGAGCTCTAGCTTCAGAAGAATGTTGTCTATTGCATCATAGAATGATAAGAAAGGAAAATGTCCTGAAAAGAGGAGCTCATTGTGTCTGTGCTAGATCATTGATCAGAATTATTCTGTTAGTCACACTCCCTAACTACTTCTGTGTTGTCATGTAGATTTTTATTCTTCAGTATTTATGCAGTTCCCCTTTCTAAAGTCTAATCTGCTTCCATTACTTTTTCTGGCAGTGCATTACTGATCATAACAGTCGCATGATTTTTTAAAAAAAAAAGTTTACTCATTTCACTCTGGTTTTTCTGTCGATTACTTTGTTTACATCCCCTGATACCTACCTCTTCTGTTACTGGAATCCATGTTTACACCATCAATGCCTGTATCAATTTGACTATTACTTTCTTTGCTGAAGCCAGGACTTCCTACATAATTAAGCCCTCTATCCCTGATACCATTCTTTTCAATAACCACACCTTGTAACAACTTTAAATGCTTTTTGAAGTCTGCTATCTAGAATTGAACACAATACTCCTAGCTGAGGCCTAACTAGTGTTTTGCACAGATTTAGCATAATCTTTGATTTTTATATTCTGTTCCTTTACTAAAGCTAAGGTCCAAAATACTCTGTTTTCCCAACAGCCTTCTCAGCTTGCCCTGACACCTTTGTTAAAGATTTATGTTGGCATCCCCAGAATTTGCACTTTCTGCATTTCCCTATTAAAAACCCACTTAGTTCATATTACCCTTTCTTCCTTCTGTGTGCCTTCCCTGTAAGTTGTAATTTCATCTGATACATACTTACGTGAATTATATTGATTGCCATGCATAATTTTGTGCCGTGGCCATACAGAACAAAATTGCAAATTTTGTAGTTTGTATTGTGGCTCAAAGATCACAAACAATAAGCTGAGAATATTAATAAGATGTGTGGTGCCAATGTACAGGAGAGTTATTTGTTAGTTTGGATTAGATTTTTACTTAAATTCTAAAAGTGAACGAGTAACTTGCTAACTCATGGCCGTGCTTGTTCCTTAATACATCTGTACTTCTTTTGGGAATGGCGGATAGTTATAGAGAGATACAAGTTTATGACATTCTAGATTAGGTACATAGTAGGAAGCTGTTCTCATTCGCTGCCTATGAAAGTAGTGAGGCAAAGGCAATCAATACCAAAAGAAAGTTGGATTGGCACTTGAGGAAAATGAATCTGAAGGGACATGGGGTGGAAAGGTGGGACTGACTAGATTGCTTCACAGAAAACTGGCATAGGCTTGATGGGCTGAATGTCAATTTATGCTTTATAACTTAATGTTTAAAAATTCATTATGTACATATTTTCAGATGCTAATGTCCTCTGGAGTGGTTTCACAAATGCTGTAACCCTCTGATATTTGTGGTTTATACCAGCTTAGTTAAAGCTCGTTTTGACTATTTCATCATACGTGATAAATTATCTTTGTTTCCCTTCGCAATCTCCTTTTTTTTTGGTATTAATGTCAACCTTGTCCACTGTCTGAACTTGAATCCGAGTGTTTGCATCATTGCTATCAGGTGTGCTGTTGAACTACTAACTGTATATTTGTGCTATCACGAAGACCGCTTATTTCAGTCAACCGACTTTGCCCCTACATCAGCGCACTTGGGGCTGAAAGCCCTGCATTTATAACTTTTGTTATATCTAGACTTGACTATTGTAATACATTTCTGGCTGGCCTCTTAAATTCTCCTCGGTATAAATTTGAGGTCAATCAAAACCCAGCTGCTCACGTTTTCTTTCAATCAAGTCCCATTCACCTATCACCCCCTCTAGTTATCAATTTGTATTGGCTTCTGATTAAGCAATACCTTAACTTCAGATTTCCTCCATCTTTATATGAAATCCTTTTCTTGATGTCCTTGCCCACTGTCTGTTTCTATCACCTTGGCTCCATGAGCTTCCAAGATATCTTCATCCACTAATTGTGGCCTCTTCAGTGGACTAATTTAGTTGTTACACCATTGGTAGCTCTGCATTCAGCTACCTTTGCCTTAGGTATGGGTGAAATCCCAAAACTTATCTCCTATTTTCCTTCTTTTCAGCACTCATTTAAACTTGAACATTTGAACTAGTTTTTGACCTTGTGCCTAAATATTTCCTTTTGTGGCAATGTTTATAACTTTGCTTATTTAATGCTGAAGTGCCTTGTGATGTGCTCTTATATTAAAAATATGCAAGTAAAAGATATAGATGTTTGGGATTCGGCTAAGTTCTGATGCTGGTATTTGATTATTTGATCCCATTTTAACACTTGAAAATTAAATGTCACAAAAACCAAATAGCAATAAAGCATTCATTACATAATTGAAGCCTGTATTATAGATCTACACACAATAAAATATAAATACGAAAATTGTTTTAGTGTGCTTTAAAAGATGTTATTTTGTCTGCTCACTTGCTCGTTACTTTGAACATCTCCAGTTTGTGCATCTTAGCCAGGAATTATTGGATGCTCAGGTTGACGGTATCGCATTGGCTGGTGTTGGAGCCCGAGTTGCTTCACAGCTTTGAGATCCCAGTGAATTTGGGGTGGACAGAAGTCCATGGTCTGGAGAAGGAGACAGAGAAGTGATCAGGAAACTGGCAAGGCTGGCTGCCCCTTGGCTTTCATACCAGTGTGGAGCATAGCCTTGGGAGGAAGAGGAGCTTTGCACAGTCCTCACATCTGATCTGTTCTGTTCAGTTCAGCTATTTTGGTATAAAGTGGCATGTTGCATCCAGCTTCAGGGATTTTTCTTTCTTGTAAGTATATTTTTTTCCCCTCATTCTTGAAAATTCCATGACCAGTTGAATGCCTACATGAATGGCTCATATTTATTTGTTACAGGAATCTTCTTAGACTGCAAACATAAGCTTGAGTCTGAAAGTTTTTTTTGACAGTATTCACTATTTGTGGTGTCAATTCGAGTCATGATCCATGGTTTGGGAACATCTGCCAATTTTATTTTTAGTTGGAGCACTGGCTAATGGTTTGAAATGGAACACTTCCTGATTTTTCTTCCTTTTTCTCCCTGATGTCCACAAATGTCACCTGATTTAAGATCACCTAATATAGATTGATAGTTCAGCACGTGTTGGGTGCTTTTTGTGGACTTGTTTCGCATTATCTGCATAGAGAGTAGGTCTTTTGAGCTTGCTGTACCATTTCAGTATATTCACAACTGATTCTCTATTTCAGTGCTGTACTCCTGCATTCTTCCACGTATCAGTTGATGCCTTTTGATATCTAAAAGTTTTAATTATCTCTTCCCCGAACACATTCAGTGACTTGACTTCTACAGCTTTCTGTGTTGGAGAATTCCACTAGTTGAGTGATGAAATGTATCCTTAATTCCTGATACTCTGGCCCCTGGTTTCTACGTCTTGAACCAGAGAAAACATCCTGCCAGCATCTTGTCTGTCCCGCCCTGTTAGAATCTTATGTTTAAATTGGATCCCCACTTATCCTTCTAAATTATAGAATCTAAATTATAGAATCTAAATTATAGAATCTAA
>JAHRHZ010000018.1:57150964-57214165 GCA_024137785.1 Ginglymostoma cirratum
TCTAAATTATAGAATCTAAATTATAGAATCTAAATTATAGAATCTAAATTATAGAATCTAAATTATAGAATATATCCTTCTGAATACAGACCCAATCCAACCAGTCTGTTCTTTTAGGACAGTCCTGTTATCCTCAGTCCTAGGTGTGATCCCATCAAGGCCTTGCATAATTACAGCAAGACATCCCTATCTTTGAAATCAAATCCTTTTGCAATGTTGGCCAGTATACCATTTAGCTACCTCATTGCTTGCTGTGTTTCCCTGTCTACTTTTGGGAGTGATCCCCCTGAAAGCAACTGGTCCAGATGGAGATCCTGGCCCTGCACTCTTATCCTGTGCAGACCAGCTGGCGATAGTTTGGCAGAAAGCTTCAACCTCTCTTACTACAATCTGCTTCAAGAAGACCACCAGCATCCCGGTGCCAAATAAAAATCATGCAGTGTGTGTCAATGACTACTATCAGCTGGCTGTGACCTCCACAATTATGAAGATTTATAAGAGGTTAATCATGGCTCGTATCAACTCCAGCCTCCCAGCTTGCCTCGATCCCTTGCAACTTCAGGTCCACAGCAGAAGCCATCTCCCTGGCCCCGCAGTCATCCCTGAAATATCTGGATAACAAGGACACCTACATCCGGCTCCTACTTATTGACTACAGACAACACCATAATTCCAAACAAGCTCATCTTTAAACTCCGAGACTTAGGTCTTAGCTAGCCCCTCTGTAACTGGATCCTGGATTTCCTGACTCCTAGATCGCTGTCAGTAAGAATAAGTGACAACACCACCTCCACCAAAATCCTCAACACCCAGCGTCCTGCAAGGCTGTGTTCTCCTCTACCAAACCCGTTATACACATAACTGTGTAGCCAAATTCCGCCCCAATTCCATTTACAAGTTGGTTGATGATACCATTGTTGTAGGTCAGAACAATGAAGACACAATATGGGAAAGAGATCGAGTGCTTGGTGGCATAATCTAAAGACGACAATCTCTCCATCAGTGTGAGCAAAATGAAGAAGTTGGTCATTTACTTCCGGGAGCAGATTGGAGGGCATGCACATGTCTGCATCAATGGTGCAGACGTCGATTATGGTTGACAGTGTCAAGTTCCTGGGAGTGATGAATATAGTGCCTTTCTATTTTAGCATCAAAGTATATAACTTCACATTTAGCGATGTTGCACTGCATCTGCCAGATATTTGCCCACTCGCTCAACTTGTCTAATCCACCTTGAAGTCTCCTTGCATGCTGTCAGTTTATAATTTGACTAGTTTTTGTGCCATCAAACTAAGATGTTGCATGGGTTTGCTCACCCAGGCCATTACCCCAAAGTCACTGCTACTGAGTAAGAAGAAAATTTACTCCCACACATACATTGAGAAATGGTAGACATGAAACAATGCCAATATATTAACCACTATCCCATGTGCTTTGATTTTGCTCACCTGATATGAGGGACCTCAACGAAAACCTTTTGAAAATCTAACTAAAAGCTAATTAGTGAGGTTACATTTGTGGCTATTTGCTGACACTGATGTTTAAATTGCTGTGCATGGATTGCAGCGCTGGGGAGAAGAGATCAAATGAAGGTGTGGGTTGAGAAGACATCAACCAGGAGGCCTGGGGAGGGAAGAGATTGGACAGGAGAGGGGAGAGAGCCACCTGGCTCTTGAGCAATTCTTGTAAAGTGTCCCATGATGACGCCGGTGCTTGGAACCAGATGTTTCCCAGTGTGCATGCATGTGTGTTTGCCCACAGTTGGCAGGTCAGCAGGCACTCTAGACTTATCGTTCTCCAATTTGTAGGAACTGCTCCAGTCTGTAGAATTTTTTTGGAAGAAGATCACGATGCCTTCACTATTTTCAAGACTGCTTCTTTTAGTTCTCTGGATGTAGATCATCATTAACCTTCCTAGCATTATTTTCTTAACTAACACTGATTTTTCTTGAATTTTAAAGTCCAAAAAATGGCAAGTATGATTCAAAGGATAAAGAAGTTGTGTAGATGAACCGAACAAGTTTTGATGGTTTTCTTTTGGGGGAGATGTCTGAGGAGAACTATTCAAAATTGAGTGGTTTAGGCAGAGTAGTAGGAGAAGATGGGAAAGATTAAGAATAAAAGGGGACCAATAATTGGCCAAAGAAGTTTCATTCAGTGGTTATGATCTGGAATGCTCTGCTTGAGTATGCTTTGATCTAACCAATCAAAAGGAAGTTGGATTATTACCTGTAAAGAAAGAATATGCAAGCTTGCGAGGAGAACGTTGGGGAGTGACACTGAATTACACCGTTGGAATGTTAGCACAGACACGACAAGCTGAAAGTTAGTCTTCTATGATGTAGCCATTCTGAGATTTTAACATAAATTATAGTTGAGGTTAAACCAAGTCCTTAGGTATGTATGCATAATTTTAATACTCGTTAACTTGATTTTAAAAAGGCTAGTCAATGGGGCAAATGATGCCTTAGTTTGAGGCCTTAACCAAAAAATGGCAGCTCCAGTAGTCCAGCTGTCCTCAGGACTGAAGCATCAGTGAGATTGTTGTGCACGAGTCTTGGAGTGAAAATTGAACCTACAACTTTTGATGCTGAGATAAGAATGCTACCAGTTGAACCACTCCTGAAACTTACTAACACTATTTGCCACTATATTAGTACTATTGAACAGCAACAGGTAAGCTATGTGCAGTTTTAATAAGGATGCAGATTTTTTTGCACATCTGTATTGTCATTTTGGGGTAATTCTAATATTTTACTCCATTTGAAATACTTTCAAAACAAACTGCTATTTATTTTGGCGGTATTTTTAAGAATTAATCATAAATGTTGGTTTCAAGTGGCAATTTGATAGCTTAGTGAGATTTCACATTGGCTGTAGTATATGCTATATGTTATTAGTGAATTGCCGAGGTGTACAGTGCTCTATTGCTTTGTTTTATTGTTCTCACCCCTGATATCTACTTCTACTGTTCTTCCTTTTGGTTATGCATTTTGACATGAAATTCAATTTAGTAGTACTTGAAATTCAAGTACTGATCTGATTTGAATAGTATGTGTTCTGGTATGGAATACAATTCACCTTCATTCTGAATCATTCTCCAATCAGATATTGCACTTGCAGATGAAAAGTGAAGCTTCCTCCTCTCTGCTCCAAATTAGCCTGGAACTTCAAAAAAGACTCCTCCTTTTGTATTTGTAATGATGTAGGAAAAGGCCATTCGACCTATTGAGTCTGCATGAGTTGCTTCACAGTAACTGTTTTGTAACCATTGAAGTTATGCATCAGTAGTTCTGATCTGTGCTTGCAGATAGATGACATAGGATTGTCAGCTGATTTTGTTGAGCACTGTTGTAGGGAAAAAAAGAGACTTTTAATTCGGAGTTTTGTTGGCATCCATTGCCTGCATCCTTCTATCTGTGGGAGATGTTCAAAGAGCAACTGTTCATTTCAGAGTGTCTAAGTGATGCATCTTTAGCTGAAGAGGCCAATCCTTGCAAAGCAGATTCTGCTGCAAGTGCTCCACGTGAAACCACAAAGTGATATTGTGGGTTGTTGTTTGTGGTGTTGGCATCTGGTGCTAAGCTGCTGTCACCACTGGTCATCCTGGTGCATGCTGCTCTACGAGAGATGATACCATTTTCTTTTGTTATCAGTTCTTTTACTTGGGCATCACACCTGTTTCAGGACCTTCAAGAAATGCTTGCAAGCATCCTTGAAATTAAGTTTGGGCATTCGTATACATGTACAACTCTGCCTCCCTTGTCATAACGAAGTCCCTGTTAATGATGAGTGCCATCAAACTTGGAGAACACTGTCTTTGAGAGAATTTCTGTATTTGTGATTTTTGTGCTCCCAGGATGTACCCATAATGTGCTGCAAGCGGTGAAGGTTGAAATTGTTGACCTTCGTTTCCTGATTACTAAGTGTTCATGTTTTAAGCTGCTGCAAACAGGTCATCAACTCAGCCCTAAGGGTGAGCGCATAGTTATTTTGTGAGATTTGTAAACTGGCCAAAGGTGTGGGAGCTGCTTTCTCTGTGTGTGTGTTGAGTACTGCCTAGAGATGGATTGTCTGTGTCATTGTGGTTTTGAGATGGCAACATTTGCTAGTCCTTTCCAGTGGGGTATTATATGGTGTGATCAGGGGCTGAAGCATAGCACTGTGCCCCATGACTGCTGTTTTCTTGATGCTTATGGTCTGAGAAAACCGGTGATAGGCATGGGTGAGTACCTGCATTCTGTGGGTGACTAGCACAGTAACAGTTTAGAGGAGTGCACTGATCAGGGTGTGAAGTGTCCTTTGCTTTTCGATGTTTTTGGTTGGAATATGTGCAGGTTGATACAGTGATCATTTGTGTTCTTGTCTCTTAGCACCCTGCCCCGACCTTTGTTAAAATATAGCCAGAACATTTTCTTGGGTATGTCTAAGTATGTCTGTCTCCATCTGAAGTGTACAGCTAATAACTGGAAGACCAATCTTCCAAGACTGATAAAACCTTCACTTCTATTTTCCCTTCTCGTTAGGCCCCCACACCTTAATATCCCATCATTTACTCTTTGACCAAGGGGACAGCTACTTACTAATGCATTCCCATGCCAATTCTAAATTCTTTGATCCAGAATTTCATGTAAATTTGTGCCCAAAACGGCATTATTTTGCATTAGGAATAACAGAGGCAAATAAAGGACAGCACGGTGGCTCAGTGGTTAGCACTGCTGTCTCATGGTGCCAGGGATGCAGGTTCGTTTACACCCTTGGGTGACTTTGTGTGGAGTTAGCACATTGGTCCCTGTGTCTGTGTGGGTTTACTCTGTTTTCCTCCCACAGTCCAAAGCTGTGCAAGTTAGGTGGATTGGCCATGCTAATTGCCTGTAGTGACCAGGGATGAGCAGGCTAAGTGGATTAGCTGTGGGAAATGCGGGGTTATAGGGATGGGTGGTTCTGGGTGGGATGCTCTTTGCAGGGTCGGTGTCAACTGGATGGGCCAAATGGCCTGCTTCTACACTGAAGAGATTGTATGATACACAAAAGTGACTGATGAGTAAATTGAGTAGCAACTCTTAATTTCTGCAAATAGATGTGTAAATGCAGTGATCACTATGATGCCATCTGAGTTGCGTGGCAAACCATGTAGAGGAGCTACACTGGTACCTCACCAAGACAATTAACATGCTGTGCTTCTCCACTAGTTAGCTAAGGTATGGGAGCCATCCTGCAAGAATAAAAATGTCTTCATTTTTCATGCAGAAAGAAAATTGGCAATCTTGCCATAATCATAAATTATAAGCAATAATTTGTCAATATCCCTTGGAACCACTTACTGCAGCATCTTGATCAGGATTTAATGCTAGAGAATCCATGCAATTTCAGCAAAAGTCGTGGAACCATTGATATGGTGTTTTGATTTAGACACTACAGGAAAAATGCCAAGAACAAGACGTGAACTATTATACTATTTGTTGACCTGGCTAATGTCTTTGCAGTCAGTTATGAGGGTTTTTGGGAGTAATTTAGTTCCCCTGAAATTTCTCCATAATGGTTTGACAGTTCCATGAACCGTGGAAGATAGTGAGTTTTCTCACCCATTCCCAATGACTTATGGTGGTAAACAGAGCTGCCTACTATTGCCAGTCCCCTTAATGTTTTTTTTCCTGTCATGCTCTGGCATCTTTTTGATGCCAACATCTCACAATCAGACATTGAGAGGACGGGAAGTTGTTCAATCTGAGATGAGTCCAGGCAAATATCAAGATCTCCAAAAGCATACTTTGTGATTTCCTATTTGCTAATGACTACATGCCCATTTTTAAATGGAAGCTAGTAGATAATGTGGCTCGAACAGGTTTTCAGTCCATGATCAGAACCGTCAGTAGAGGATAAGATTGCATACGTTGGCAGCACTTTCTTGATTTGTCTAATGTTAATGACAAGACATGCAAGAATTGCCAAAGCAAATGTACCCTCTAACAGCCTTCAGACATCAGTCTGAGAATGAGGAGAAGCAAGCCTGACTCCAAAGCTGAAAGTTTATAGAATGGTAGTCCTGCCTATTCTGCTGTACACAGGAAAGATTGGACTGTGTACCAGTATTGTCTGAAAAACCTTCAGTTGCCTTCAGGTGGCAGACAATGCAGAGCTCACCTGAACTGCCATTAGACATCCACACTGTAGCAAGAGTGTCATAATTTAAGTTGAGTTGGTCATGCAACCAGAATGAACAACCCTTGCTTACCAAATCATATCTTCTGTGGTAAAACTGGGTTTCTGGTGCGCTGTTCTGCCAGTTAAAGCAAAGTGCTACAAGAATGTTCTGAAGGCTTCACTTGAGCATTTGATACTTGCTCATTCAGGAAGGCTGCACCTGGCACAACCAAGTGGAAAATATTGCAGCCCCCTTTCGAAAGCAAATGCACAAAAAGTGCAAGAAGGAAATCCTAAGCCAACAGGTCACTTAAAACTCAAATGTCCTCAGTATTTTAGCTAATTTGCTGCAGAACCTTCTTGGCGCAGATTGGCTTTAACAATCACTTGTGTGTTCCAGTGTATCCCTAACAGTTTTGTCAGATTACAAACATGGTCACTTCCACCTCAAAGGACAAACCAGAGTCCTATTGAAAATGCCAGAAAAGATTAGAGCTTGTCCTTCAGGTGTTTGAATTTTATAGTTTGGTAAATCTTAATTACTGTCAAATAACCCCTAGAACTGTTACTTCTGGAAGTCTTATTCTTTCAGGTTACAATTATTGTTGGAGTTGTCGCTTTCCTTTTTCTTAATCTCATTTTGCTTTCTATTGTATTTTTTGTGCATGTTTGCAGTGACTTAAATGTTCAGACTTCCCGGTTTACACAGCATATCTCAGTAAGGATTCATCAGGCAAAAAGCTGGGTGACAACTGTGATGGGAAGCTGTCTGTGTAATGAGTGATGCTTTTTGCTACTGATGGCAAGATCCAGGCTCTTGCAATTTAGAAACTACCTTTTGAAATGTTGTGCTTAGTGTGTAAATTTATAGTGCACGGCAGTGTCTTCATATTTGATGCACTTGACTCGGGTAGGTTAAAAACTATAGAATACAGGTAATGTGTGCTTCACAATAGTCCTATTGTTCGATAAAGTTCTTGTACATTTATTGTTAGATCCCCTCGATTGGAGAATGGCATCTACTCAGGGTTGTAAGCTTCACCTGCGGGTCAAGTGATTAGAACAGGCTAATTCTCAACCCACGGATCTTTGGGCACATCAGGCAGAATGTTCCAGGAGATAGTGGGATTCAGAGTGCAAGATTTGCTTCCTGTCAGCACTCTGCCTCATTAAAGCACTCGGACTCTAAGCATGATTCAACATGAATAAGTTGTTGCTATGTTGGCTGATTGGATAGCGAGCTGCTCCTAGTCATTAATGTTGATGTTGCTGTGTTTCAATGAGAGCTTGGAGAGTCTTTGTACCATTTTCTTTGTCTTCTGGAAATTTTACCAACTTGTGTTTGGGGGAAAAAAAGCAATCTAGTGGGGTAATTTCTTAGCTTCTTTGATATCTGTACACTGTCTAATTCTTCATAGTTGATTTTATAGGAGTTTTGTCTGGCTACTTGTAGACTTCAAGAAGAACACACGCGCTCCCATTGAATCGGAAGAGTCGGGGGCTGAGGCATGGCACCCTGACCCATGACCACTTGTCTTGATGCTTATAGTCTGAGAAAACTGATAGGCATGGGTGAGTACCTGAGTTGTGTGGGTGACTAGCACAACAACAGCATAGAGGAGTGCACTGATTGGGATGAAGAACGTTGCAGAAGCATTGCGCTCTTGTGTATTAGTGCATGGTTTTGCTGCATTACACGTGTGGTAATGACAATTCCTTTGTAAATTGCGACTAGTTGACTTGCAGAGATCCGTGTCGTCAAATACTTCATGCCATGTTTTGTAGGAGGGTGAGTTGGCACAATTGATCCAATGTTGGATGTCCACGTCAATGATGCCCTTTTTGACAGAGGTGGTTGCCAAGGTATGGGAAATGCTCAACATATTCCAGTGACACTCTTTCAACATAGATAATTTGACTGATCAGGTCTGGGTTCACATAGAGTATTTTGGGCAACATTCAAGTATAGGCTGAGTTGCTTGTCTACATAATTGAAGCTGTGGAGAGTGGCTTGCAAATCTGGTGCAGAGTGGGCAACAACAATGCAGCCTTCATGTATTATACATCATGTGTGTTTACTGCAGTCCTCTTAGTTTTGGCATGGAGGTGACTGAAGTTGGAGATTTCCATTAGGCAGTTTTTTTTAGTAGTCGCGTGGGGGCAGTTGATCTTTTCGGGTGAGTAACCACTACTAGGTAGATGCTAAAGAGTGCAGGGACTGTCTTAACCTTGCTTGGATTTTGAAGGTGTCTGTTTGATTATCTCCCACTTGAGACAGTTGTAATCATATCATCAAGAAGCAGGTGCAGGATACTTAAGGAGGTAGGAGGGATAAAAAGGGCCATGAAATGTCCTCGGCAAACGGGATAAAGGAAGATCACTTATATTCATATAAGGAGCAAGAAGGCAGCCAGGGAAAAGGTAGGTCCATATAATGATGAAGGAAATTCATGCACAGAGCCAGAGCAAGTCGGTAAGGTCCTTAACAAATACTTTGCATCAGTATTCACCGAAGAGAAGAACATGGATGGTGAGTTTAGGAAGGGATATATTGATATATTAGCACATGTTGATTATTAAAAAAAGGTAGTGTTGGGTGTTTTGAAAACCATTTAAGGTAGACAAGTCCCCAGGACCTGGTACAGATGCACTATTGAAAGTGTACTCTCCAGATGCGTAAGTGCGTGGTATGGCAACTGCTCTTACCAGGACTGTAAGAAACTACAGAAGGTGGTGCACCACCCAGACCTTCATGGGAGGCAATCTTCCATCCATGAACTCCATTTACACAATTCGCTGCACCCTTGTAATGATCTCCTGCAACCTCTTCTGTCAGGCAGAAGGTACAGAAACCTGAACACACAGACCAGCAGGATCAGGAACAGCTTCCAGGCTGTTGTTAGACTGATGAATGTACTCTGTAACCTCAAATAATGCTGATCTTGCTAATCTTGATCTCTCCTAGTACACACCCTATGCAATGGTTGACTAATAGGAAGCAAGGAGTAGGGGTAAATGGGTGTTTTTCTGGTTGGCGGTCAGTGGCTAGTGGTGTGCCTCGGGGATCGGTGTTGGGACCTCAATTGTTTACAATATACATAGATGATTTGGAGTTGGGGACTAAGTATGGTATGTCAAAATTTGCAGATGACACTAAGATGAGTGGTAGAGCGAAGTGTGCAGAAGACACTGAAAGTCTGCAGAGGTATATAGATAGTCTAAGTGAGTGGGCAAAGGTCTGGCAGATGGAGTACAATGGAATGGAACCTTGCCCGTAACTAAAGAGAATATAAAGATTTCGTACGAAGTCCCAGCAATTTCATTCCTCACCTCCCTCAGTATTCTGGATCAATCTTTGATGGATTGATTGATTTATTGTCACCTGTACCCAGCTACAGTGAAAATTTTTGTTTACAAGCAGTACAATAAGGATGTGCAGATCAGAGATTGTAAAAAGACTTAGACAGAGGCATACAGGTTACATTAAGAACATAAGAACTAGGAGCAGGAGTAGGCCATCTGGCCCCTCGAGGCTGCCCCGCCATTTAATAAGATCATGGCTGATTTTTTTTTGAGACTCAGCTCCACTTACCAGGACTGTAAGAAACTACAGAAGGTGGTGCACCACCCAGACCATCATGGGAGGCAATCTTCCATCCATGAACTCCATTTACACAATTTGCTGCAACCTTGTAATGATCTCCTGCAACCTCTTCTGTCAGGCAGAAGGTCATCTATTTTGTTAGGAATAACAGCAAAATGGACTATGTTTTAAATGGTAAAAAATTGCAGCACGCTGCTGTGCAGAGGGACTTTGGTGTCCTTATGCATGAATTGCTGAAGGTGGGATTGCAGGTGCAGCAGGTGATTAAAAAGGCAAATGGAATTTTGTCTGCCATTGCTGGAGGGATGGAGTTTAAAAACAGGGAGGCGATGCTGCAGCTGTATAGGGTCCTGGTGAGGCTACACCTGGAGTACTGTGTGCAGTTTTGGTCTCCTTACTTGAGAAGGGATAAGCTAGCACTGGAGGGAGTGCAGAGGAGATTCACTCGGTTGATTCCAGAGTTGAGAGGGTTGGATTATGAGGAGAGACTGAGTAGACTGGGATTATCCTCATTGGAATTCAGAAGAATGAGGGGAGATCTTATAGAAACATATAAGATTCTGAAGGGAATAGATAAAGTGGAGGCAGGGAGGTTATTTCTGCCAGCAAGTGAAACTAGGACTGGAGGGCATTGCCTCAAAATGAAGGGAAGCAGATGTAGGACTGAGGTCAGGAAGAACTTCTTCACCCAAAGGGTTGTGAATCTGTGGAATTCCCTGCCCAGTGAAGTGGTTGAAGGTACCTCGCTGAATGTTCTTAAGGCAAGGCTAGATAAATTTTTGAACAGTAAAGGAATTAAGGGTTATGGTGAGTGAGCGGGTATTTGGAGCTGAGTCTCAAAAAAATCAGCCATGATCTTACCAAATGGTGGGGCAGCCTCGAGGGGCCAGATGGCCTACTCCTGCTCCTAGTTCTTATGTTCTTAATGTAACCTGTATGCCTCTGTCTAAGTCTTTTTACAATCTCTGATCTGCACATCCTTATTGTACTGCTTGTAAACAAAAATTTTCACTGTAGCTTGGTACAGGTGACAATAAATCAATCAATCCATCAAAGATTGATCCAGCATACTGAGGGAGGTGAGGAATGAAATTGCTGGGACTTCGTACGAAATCTTTATATTCTCTTTAGTTACGGGCAAGGTTCTAGAGGACTGGTGAATAGCCAAAGTTGTTCTTCTTGTTTAAGAAGGACAACAGGAATAACCTGGGAAATTACAGGCTGGTGAGCCTTGCATCAATGGTGGGCAAAGTATTGGAGAAGATTCTTAGAAAATGTGGAACATGTGGGCTTATTAGCGACAGGCTAATTGGGTGGGGAAGTTATGTCTTATAAACTTGATTGACTATTTTGAGGAAGTGATAAAAATGGAGAATAGGCTGGTGAATATTGTCTACATAGACTTCAGCAAGGCCTTTGTCGAGGTCCCTAATGACAGGCTGATACAGAAGGTGAAGTCACATGGGATCTGCGGTGAGAGGTAAGATGGCTACAAAACCACTTGGTCATAGAAGACAGAGAGTAGTGGTGTAAAGGGTGTTTTCCTGACTGGAGAACTGTGACCAGTGATGTTCCGTAGAGATCATCGCTGGGTCCTCTTGTTTGTAATGTATGTAAATGATTTGGACTAGAATGTGGATGGTCTGATGAGTAAACTTGCAGACAACACAAATTGGAAGAGCTGCAGGTAGTGAGGATGATATCCAGCAGATATAGCACGATATAGGCTGGAGACTTGGGTGGACAAAAGGCAGACAGGGTTTAATCTGGATAAATGCAAGGTGATGCATTTTATAAGGTCTAATGCAGGAGGGAAAGTGTACGGTAAATGGCAGAACTCTTAGAACCTAAAATAAACGGGGTTTTGGGCGTACAGGTCCACAGTTCCCTGAAAGTGGCAACATGTGGATAAGGTGTTCAAGAAGGCATATAGCGTTCTTGCCTACTGGAGTTTAAAAATTGATAAGTCGTATTGCGGCTGCATTGAACTATAGTTAGGCCACATTTGGAAAATTGCATATAGTTCTGGTTGCCACACTACCCAAAGAATGTGGAGGCTTCTGAGAAGGCACAGAATAGTTTACCAGGATGTTGCTTGGCTTGGAAGTTATTAGCTATGAGGAGAGATTGGATAAATTTGGTTTGTTTTCACTTGAACATTGGAGGCTGGGAGGCATGAATAGAAAGGATGGTCAGATTTGTTTTCCTCGGGTAGAAGTGTCAATTACTGGGGCCATAGGTTTAAGGAAAAGAGGGAATGTATAAAGGAGATGTGAGGGGTGAGTTTCTTATCCAGAGGGTGATAAGTGCCTGGAATGTGCTGCTAATGGAGGCGGTAGAAGCAGATAGAATAGCAGCATTTAAGATGCAGTTGATAGATGTATTAATAGCAGGGAGTAGGGGGATATGGACCACGTAGAGGCAAGGGACTTGTGGTTGAGAAAGGTGTCATATCTCAGTGCAGACTCGGTGGACCGAAGGGTCTGTTCCTGTTCTGTACTGTGCTTTATTCTTTGATTACACAAAGTTTCATTAATACCAGATCTTCAAAGAACAAACCATACAGCCTAGTAACTTGCTGAATTGAAGTGCTTTGGTCAGGTTGAATGCAATGAAGAGTTCCTTCTGTTGTTTAGATATGTTCCTTCTATTTGTCTGAGAAAGGAGGATGTATCAGATGTTGCTCTGGAAGTACTAAAGGCATACTGTCTCAGGCAGGATTTTCTTAGCCACAGAAAGCGGGTGTTTCAGGTAAATGTGTGTCAGCACTTTGCCTGCTTTGGCAAACAGGAAAGTACCTCTTTTGTTTGCCCCAATATGATCCTCCTTGAAGGTAATTATAGTAGTTGAATTTCTGATGTCAGGGGAGAAAGGGGTAGTTTTTTCTCCTCCCAAATCCTCTAAATACATAAGTTTGGGTTTTGGGGGTGGGGGGAAAATGTCAAGAGTTTCTCTATTGATTATTAAACCAATGAAAGCAAGCTGGTGACTTGTAGGAACAATGAAATTACCCATTCGTGCTGCTGAGTATTAAGTGATGTCAAAGTTATTGATTGTGAAAAACATACAAAACATTTTTTTCTTGATCACCAAATCTTAGATAAAGATAAAAGACTGAGTCTGTCTGCTTGTCTTTTCTCTGTTGGACCTTTGACACTGCCTTCTGCAGGGTGGCTGACCAGGGGACTTTTGCTCTTAACCATCTACTTTCAGGAAGACTGAAGGATTTGCCAGTTGAGCATCAAGCTGTTTGACCATGTTATGAATGCACCTTCCACTGTCATCAAATTCTGGCATGCGACTGGAGCTCTGAGCTTTTGGCCCAGCGGTAGGGATGCTACTGCTGTGCCCCAAGGTATCTCCTTTTTATTAATGATGAATGCTCAACAGGATATTCTGTTGCAGAGCAGTTTGATTGTTGAAAAGATGCTAGAACCATTTACATTACCCTTGAATCAGCAGAAACTTTTTATACCATGTTGTAAGTGGCCAATATTTCAAAGCTTAGGCATTGTAGTTGGGAGCACAGCAGAGTTTGCATATAAACTGATGTAAGCAAAACTGGGATAGATTCTCGGTTGTGCTGCTACAGGAAATTCTGCCCCATTATTGACAAATAATCCCAAAGTAGGGAGGGGTTTGTAGTATTTAACATTGATATGAGAGCTGGCATATTGTTAGTTATAATCCCCAAACACTGGTCCTGTG
The DNA here is from genome assembly GCA_024137785.1 of Ginglymostoma cirratum. Classification (NCBI taxonomy): domain Eukaryota; kingdom Metazoa; phylum Chordata; class Chondrichthyes; order Orectolobiformes; family Ginglymostomatidae; genus Ginglymostoma; species Ginglymostoma cirratum. The sequence goes on from JAHRHZ010000018.1 coordinate 57,164,421, forward strand.
TCTGGCATGAAGCAAGTCAAACAGTCCTCATTTGTACTTTTGTATGTAAATAAGTTTTGTATGGACCATAACAATTGAGGCATAATGAGGAAAAAAAAGTAGAATTTACTCAAAAAAGCCATTTCATTGTTTTGTTTTGAGGAGTAAAAGAAAGCCCAATAATGGTGTGGTATGTGAAAGAACGTAAGCTAGTACAGAAGGTCACTTTTTTGTAAAGAATTAAGTGAGTTCAAAGAAAGTTTGTTGTTGAAAATCTAAAATTAAGAATTATTAGTGTAATGAAATTTAGTTTCCATTTAATAACAACAGTTTGGCTGTGGAATTCATCAATTGAAATGAAGCTGCAACTTATGAAAGACAAGTTTTTAAATTTATCTGCTACAGTGAAAGTATAGATTGCTTTTGGATATTTATTTGAGAGGGAAGGTTGGCATATAAAATGATCCCTTAGTTTCAGAATGGAAATATGATCCATACACATTAAGTTCTTTAAAATTATAATAATACAGTAATATGTATTCTTCTAAACCAGTACATTGGTCATTTGCTTGAATGAAGCCTTTAATATACAGAACAGAACATTTGGATTTTTTTGTTACGAATTGTCCAGTCCTGCCCTGACTTTGAATAGAAAAAATAAGGATGAATTTCATCAGGTTTCTATTGGGTGAGAGATTGTGTGTATTTTTGTGTTTGAAGACTGGTAATTAAGAGACTTTTTTTAATCGTTGTTTGGTGATTGCTGAGGGATTGGCTGTAAAGGTACCCACAAATGGAGCAACATTTCCTGATTTTACTTGATTTAAATAATTAACCTGGTGACCGCAATGTTAATGTAGTTACCCTCCACCGCAAATTAGATTTCTTTCCACTCTCGACCATTTTGATCTATACAGGGTTATAGTTGCATGGTTGCTGGTAGATGCTGACAGCATCTCCACTTAGGATCGTTTTGTGGTTAAGCCCTATAGTTGGTGTTTCCAAATTTTTGTATTGTTCAGCATAGTTTAGCAAATGTTCTTTATCACAAAATGCACGTGTTAATCTGGGAGTGGGAGCCATGTCTTTTTATTCCTACCTGATTCCTGCCTAATAACGCAGAGGCTAATTGTCAAGCTTAGAATACTGTCTTCGCTAAACCCAAGATTGGATCAGTTGAATTGAGTTTTTATTGTATAAATGATTCACTCCTTTTGTACATGCTGTGATTTCAACTTTTGGTCTGCTGGGCTGGATGACTACAGAAATGAGAACAAATTCAACTGCATCTTTATAGTTTATGCTAAGTTAAAAGACGAGTGCTTTGGGGTAAACTACTTGATTATGGACGGTATATGTATCTAAAAGTTGTTGTGCTGTGTAAACTTAATCTGAATATTTCTTCCAATTGTAGTTTTTTAAAGTTCAGTTTGAAATGGGTGACTTGTATTTTAGGGGTATTGCAAAAGCAGATGCTATGTTTACGTCTGAAAATGCTTGACTTCATTGCAGAGTTCGTTGTGCTGTTGAAAAAGAATCTGGCCATAGCTGATAATACCCTTGTATTTTTTGTTTTGCTTTAACTCTTCATTAGTACTAGGCGATTTATTTTTTTTTTTAAAAAAACAAAATTACCCACTAGGTGATTTTTATTTCTTAAATGTACCCACGGGGTTACTGTAACATTATCTATTAGTCAATTTCATTAGCACCGTAAGGTAATAGTTGGAGGGGAATGGTAACGATTGAGTGATATGATTGCTGGACTGTTAATTCAGAGAGTCAGGTAATGTACTGGAGACTCCATTCAAATCACACCACGGCAGATGGTGGAATTTAAATTCATTAAGAAACAAATCTAGAATTAGGAGTCTGATTATGAAACCATTGTCGATTGTCAGAAAAACCCATATGGTTCACTAATGTCCTTTTAGGGAAGGAAACTGCCAGACTTAGCTGGTCTAGCCTACGTGTGACTTCAGGCCCTCAGCAATGTGGTTCACACTCGGCTACCCTCTGGGCAATTATGAGTGGGCAGTAAATTCTGTCCTAGCCTGCCATGCCATGCCCTGGTAAAATTTATTTAGTCCCTTTCTAAAATTTAAATAAAAATTAGGTTGATGTAGTTTGAGTGGTACGGCACCTGCTACAGGAACATAAAAGCTATTTAATCTCCAACCTGTTCAACAAGATCATGACCCAATACTGACTGAGTGAATAAATGTTTTACTTGGCAAGTACAGAGCTACAGTTTATACAGTCAATAGAGCTGTACAGTACGGAAACGGACCCTTCGGTCTAACTCGGCCATGCTGACCAGATATCCTAAATTAATCAATCCCATCGGCCAGCATTTGGCCCATATCCCTTTAAACCCATCCTATTCATATACCCATCCAAATACCTTTTTAAATGTTGTAATTGTACCAGCCTCCACCACTTCCTCTGGCAGCTCATTCCATACACACACCACCCTCTGCATGAAAAAGTTGCCTCTTGTGTCCCTTTTAAACTTTCCCCTCTCACTGAATCAAGCCACATGGAAAGTGAAGTTTAAACCACTTCAACTTCATAGGTCAGCTATCATTGTATTGAATGGCAGACCAGGATCGATGGACTGTACACCCACCTCCTCCTTTTCGTTCTTGTGTCCTACGTATACTTAGTCTTTTGCAGGAGTCAAACAGAATAGGTTTTTTCTCATGTAATCCTGCGAGAAATTCTGTTTTGTCCAGACTATAATATTGGGATAATCAGTCTTAAAATGTTGCAGTTTCTTTGTATTCATCGCCTCCAGTTATTCCATCATTTGCTAATAAGTGATGCTGCTGGAATGGCAGATAGAACTCAAATGTAGCTAGTACCACATTGCCACGAGTTACCCAGCAGAATTACTTAAAACTTTTTGGTACCTGTGGCAGTTTCAGTCATAGATCATTATAGCATTAGCATGTGATTTTGAGTCAGTTGCCAACAGCTTGGATTAGGGAGGTTTATTGGATCTGAAATTTTCAATCCAGTACTGAAGGTCTGATTTATCGCACATGTTTAAATTATAATTCCTACAGCGCATAGTTCAAAGTACCTTGAACTGAATTGCACAGCAGCTTTTTGCCAGGAATTTATTAAAGTGCATTTGTGGATGTAATTGTTTTTGATTAATACTTATTTGAACTGAATTCAGTAATTAACATTTTTTGAGTAACAGTGGTATTTGTTTGTCCGTATGTACTGTGACAAGCTACTAAAAACTTGATGGATTCTGTTTAGGTTATCTTCAGGTTAACCTGACTCACTGATAATCCTGATTTTCTTTTCAATGAGATTTCTTTTTGATTATCCTTGCACTGGTTAAGTAATAGACTGACTTGTATTTTTCTTTATGCCAAGACATCTCAAAGTAGTTTGCCACCAGTAAAGTACTTTGGAGGTTTAGTCAATATTGAGGAAAACATAGCAGTCAATTTACTTATGTGGGTATTATTCCTTGAATTACCCTTGAACCTTTGAAATTTCAATCAATGTTTTCAGGTTATTAAGGGGAATGGATGGGGTAGAGACTACTTGTGCTGTTTGGGGAGGCTAGGATTATGGAGTATCGTCAAAAATTAGAACCATATCTTTCAAAAGTGAAATTACATGCAAAGTGTAGAAGAACTTTGGAACACTCATGCACAAATGACAATTGATGTGGGATTGTTATAATTCCTGTAGAAACTGATAATTTTGGTTTGAATATTTGAATTCCCTGAGAATTCCTGAAAGAATCACGCAAGATTTCAAGTTTCAAAACTTAATGTAACAAACAAACTTAAAACTTGGGTAAACCATTGCAATAATCAACCTTGTACGCTAAATTAGAGACTTGTTTTAAAACTGCAGTAAATTTCCCTACACAGTTAATATTGGTTCGGTATTGTCCTTTTAGGGAAAGAAACTGCCATCCTTACCTGGTCTGGCTTACATGTGACTTCAGACCCACATCAACGTGGTTGACTTGTTAACTATCCTTTTGGGCAATTAGGGATGAGCAATAAATGGTAGTCCAGCTGGTGATGTCCTCATCCTGTGAAGAATTTTTAAAAAATCGCTGTTCTTTTAAATGGTAAGTTAGTTCTACAGGAACCAGCTTGAAACTATTTTTAGTTCCTGATGGCTTGCTTCCTTTTCTAGATGGATAAGTTCTAATTCCTGAAATGATTTTCACAATGAGGGTTTCTGTGGAGCATACAAAATTATGAATTGGAAGCAGGGTAAGACCACTTGACCCCTGAAGCCTGTTTCATCATTCAGTAAGTTGATGACTGATCTGATTATCATTCCAACTACCCTTGATAACCTCTCAACCCCTTGTTTATCAAGAATCAATCTACATTTGCCTTAAAAATATGATGTGGAGGTGCTGGTGTTGGACTGGTGTGGACAAAGTCAGAAGTCCTGTGGTACCAGGTTATAGTTGAACAGGTTTATTGAAATCACAAGCTTTTGGAGCGCTGCTCCTTTGTCAGATGAAGTCATCTTACCTGACGACGGAGCAGCTATCCAAAAGCTTCTGGTTTCAAATAAACCTGTTTGACTTTAATGTAGTATCATGTGTCTTCAGACTTGCCTTAATATTTAAAGATCCTGCTTCTATTGCCTTTGTTTTGGGAAGACAATTCCAAAGACATTGAAAAATAATTTCTTCTCCTGTTTGTCTTAAATACGTGAGACCTAATTTTGAAGCGGTGACTTGGTTCTAGATTTTCCGTGACAGGAAATATTCTTTCTACATGCACTCTGTCACCGATCTAAACTGCCATTTCCTTTAAACAAGGAGATCAGTCCAGGTATAATCTTGCCAATGCCCTGTATAACTGAAGCGTAATTTCTACTTTTGTATTAATTTCTCTTGTGTTAGGAATGATCACCTTTCCTTCTTACTTGCTGTACCTGCAAGTTAGCTTTTTGAGATTCACACATGAGGATATCTAGATCACTCTGTGTCTTGGGACTGTACCATCTCAAACTGTTAAGATAATATGCTACTTTATGCCCTTTGTGCCAAAATGGAAAGTTTCACATTTTTCGCATTGTACTCCATTTGCTAGATCTTAACTGCTAACTTATCAGTAACCTTTTGTTTTCTTCACAACATGCTTTCCTATCTATCTTTGTGTTGTCACAGTTTTAGTAACCGTACCTTCTTCAGTTCATTCAGGTCAATCGTACAAATTGTAAAAAGTTGATGTCCCAGCTCTGATCCCTGTGGAACTACCCATTAAATCTTGCCAACCAGAAATGACCCATTTATGCCTACTGTTAGCTAGCTAGTCTTTTATCGTTGCCAGTTTGAGCCTTTAATTTCTGTAGAAACCTTTCTGGCATCTTTTAATGAACACCCTTCTGGAAATCTATGTGCAATAGTTCCACTGATTCCCCTTTATCCACAGCACTTTACTACTGCTTCAAAGAAATCCAAAGAAACAGTTAAACATGATTTCCCTTTCAAAATACCATATTGACCCTGCCTACCAACATTAAATTTTCATACATACCTTTTTATAATGTCTTTTCTTCTATAGTTATTTAGCTAACTGGCCTGTAGTTTTTTGTTTGTGAATGAAGGAATTAAATTTACTTCTTTCTAATCTAACGGAATCATCCCCAAATCTATGAAATTTTGGAAAATTTAATGCCAGTATATCATTAGCCACTTTCTTTAAGACTTGAGGTTGAAGTCTGTCAAGACCAAGAAACTGGTCAGGCTGCAGCTCCCATAATTTGCTCATTACTACTTACCTGATCAGAGCAATTTTTATGACATTCTCCCTCCCCTCATTTATAATGTAAGTGGTGAGAATGATGGTGTATGCAGCTGGATATAGACATGTTAAGTGAATGGGCAAAAACTTGACACATGGAAGTTAATGTGGGAAATGTGAAGTATGCACTTAGGTAGGAATAATAGAGGAACTGAATATTAATTAAATGGATTAAGACTGCAGAAAGTTGCAGAATAGAGGGATTTGGGAGTCTGTCTCCATGAATCATGTAAAGCTAGAATCCAAGTTCAGTGGATGTTTGCTTTATTTCAAAGGGAATGGAGTATAGAAGTATGGGGGCTTTTGCTAAAAGGCACTTATCAAACAACACTGAGACTACTATGAACAACTTTGATTCCCTACAGAAAGAAATACTGGTTTGGAGGCAGTCCTGACAAAATCCACTAGGCTGGTACCAGGTATGGAGGGATTTTCTAATGAAAGGTGGTAGAGTCAATTGGGTCTATACTCACTGGTATTTAGAAGAATAAGAGGTGACCTTATTGAAATATACCAGATTCTTAAAGGAATTGACAGGGTAGATGCGGAAAGGTTGTATCCCCTTGTGGGAGAGTCTAGGACCACAGGGCATAATCTCAGAATGAAGGGTTGTACGTTTTAAGACCAGGATGAGGAGGAATTTGGTGTCTCAGTGGGTTGTGAATCATTGGATTTATTTACCGTAGGGGACTGATGAGGCTGAGTGATTAAGTATATTCAAGGCTGAGATAGATAGACAGACAGTGTTTAATCAGTAAGGAAATCGAGGGGAAAGGTAGGAAAGTGGATTCGAGGATTATCAGATCAGCCATGATCCCATTGAATGGTAGGTCAAACTGGATGGGCTGAATAGCCTACCTCGCCTATGTTCTATGATCATATGGTAACGATGAAAACTTCAGTTCTGCAGGGCATTAGTGAAATCATGTCTCAAATACTGTAAGTAGTTTTGGCCTCCTTATTTAAGGAAAGATGGAAATGTGTAAGAGTGGTTTAGAGGAAGCTTACTAGATTGATACCTAGAATGAGTAGGTTATCTTACAAGAACAGGTGGGCTAGGCTGAGCCTGTTTCCACTGGTGTTTAGAAAAGTAAGGAGTGACTTGATTGAAGTATATAAGGTCTAGAATGGTCTCGACAAGGTGGATGTGGAAGGGATGTTTCCTGTTGTGGGTCAATCCAGAACAGGGGGCACTTGTTTAAAATTAGCGCTCATCATTTGAAGACAGAAGAGAACTTTTTTGTCTGAAGATTGATAAGTTTGGAACACACTGAATTGGAAGGTTATGGATAAGAGGGTTGTTGATATTTTTAATACCAACGTGGATACATTCTTTTCAGGCAGGGGAATCCAGAGTTATTGGGATTCACCAAAGATTCTCAGACAGCACCTTCCAAACCCACAACCACTTCAATCGAGAAGGACAAAGGCATTAGACATATGGGAACACCACCTCCAAGTTCTCCTCCAAGTCACTCACCATCCTGACTTGGAAATATATCATCATTCCTTCACTGTCGCCAGGTCAAAATCCTGGAATTCTCTCCCCAGTAGCATTATGGGTCAATCCACAGCAGGAGGACTGCAGCAGTTCAAGAAGGCAGCTCACCAACACCTTCTCAAGGGCAACTAGGGATGGGCAAGAAATGCTGGCCAGCGAGCAATGCTCACATCCCACAAATGAATAGAAAAAAAAAAGGAAATGCGACGTTTGAACCACAACACAACCAGAACAACCACAATCTATTGAATTGCAGAACAGGCTGAAGGGGCCAAATGGTTGTCTCCTATTTGGTATGTCTGTATGACCTTTCCGCAGAAGACAAACCACCCACTTCAGTATTAGCCCAGTAACTCTTCTGAGTTCCTCCAATACATTTACATCCTTCCTTATTTAAGGAAAGCAATATTGTGCAGGATGCACTGCAGCAAGTCTACAAGGCTCCTTCAGCAGCACCTTTCAAACCCATTACTTCTACCACCTAGAAGGAAAAGGCCAGCAGATGCATGAGGTCAGTACTACCTGCAAATTTCCCTTCAAGACATCCACCTCTCTCCCAGTGCCCAAACAACCGTGCTGCAATACTTGAATCAGTTCAAAAAAGTGGTTGAATGCTGTCTTATCCAGGGCACTCTGTGGATGGATGTCAGTGATGCTAACTTCTCATGAGAAAATGTAAACTATGCATGATATCAGTTTCTCTGCATATACTAATGTTGTCCACTTGTATAGATTGTTTCCAAGGCATTCATATGAGCAGAAATTCTCCAGTTAAATAGTGGGAAGGATAAAGCCACTGCTTTTATTTCATGTTGTAAACTCTCAACTCTCTCTTCCAGTTATTGACTTTATTCCTCTCTCTGACAATCTGAGTAAGCTATCGTATTTGCAAACTTGCTGTCAGATTTGACCCTGAGATGAGCTTCCAAACTTATTTCTAAGACTACCTGTATTTTCCCTGGAGCATTGGAGGTTGAGTGGTGATGTTTTGAGTTTTATAAAATTATGAGAGTCAGGGATAGGATGAATAGCCAAGTTTTTTTTCCCTGGGGTGGGGGAGTCCAAAACTAGAGGGCATAGGTTGAAAGTGAGAGGGGAAAGATTTAAAAGGGACTTAAGGGGCAACCTTTTCACACACACAATAGTGCATGTATGGAAATGAGCTGCTAGAAAGGTTTAAGAGGAATATGGGCCAAATTCTGGCAAATGGGACTAGATTTATTTAGGACCTCTGGTTGGCATGGATGAGTTCGAGCAAAGGGTCTGTTTCTGTGCAGTGTATCTCTCTATGGCCTTTGTAACTTCACCCTGCTGCTGAGACCCTAATGTGCAGGTCTTCATTGTCTCTGCTGTATTCTAATGTACTCCTGGACGGTCCTCCCATATTTGATGTAAACTTGAGGCCATCCAAAACTCTGTTGCTTGAGTTTTAATTCGGACCAAGTCCCCCTTCCCTTATCGTTCATGTCTTGCTAACCAATATTGGCTCCTGTTCAAGCACTACATTAGATTTTAAAATCCTATTTTTTTTAAAGAAAATTCCTTCATGGTCTTGCTCCCTCTGGATCCCTAATCCCCTCCAGCCCCACATTCCTTGGTGAAATCTGGAGTCCTCTAATTCTGGTCTCTTGTGGCTGCATCTTCGTTTGCCTAGGCCCCAAGCTCTGGATTTGTCTCTTTGCATCTCTCTGCATCTTTATTTTGCTTTCTTTCCTTTAATACTACTTAAAATTTACTTATTTGACCAGATGTCTACCCTGGTGGAATCTCCTTGTATGGCAAGGATTTCGTAATTCTCCTGAAGCACCTTGGAACATTTTATTACTTCAAGGATGATGTATTAATAAAATTTGTTCTCGTTGAGGGCAGGTTTAAAAAGCTGGAAATTTGAAACGGGACCTGTCCGTTCCAATTTTAACAATGGGATGAGGAGCCCATCCACTTGCAAGAGTCTTTTTCATCTTCATTCAATTCTATCACTATTCAATGCCTTCAGTTTTGATTCTGTTTTTAATCACAGTTAGTTGAATTCGTCTGAACTGTGAAAACCTGGCAGGTGACAGAAGGAAGCAGTTGTTTCTGCCATTAAGCATTTCTTTGGGATGAAATACCACACTAGTTTCTTTGCTTCCATACGATTGCTTCCAATATCTTCCCTTTTCCTCCATGGAAATTAGCTGATCCCATTCCTACCACTGTGGTTGATGGGCCATTTGATCATTTCATTTCCAGCATTCTTCTCTTGCCCCTTTCGTTCTCTCCCAGAGTACTGATCATCATCATCTTGTATTTGCCTTTCTCCATACCAGCCTCCATATTGAACAGTTGGCTACCTGCAGTGTGATGTTACCATTGAGTGCCTTTCCGTTTGCTGTTTGTGTTGTGAAGCTGTTTTAATATTTTGATACAACAAGAACCTATAGTAGCCTGACCACACTCCAATCTTAAACACACTTCCTTTGCATGGTAACTTTTTGATGCAAATGCAGGAGATGCAACTCTTGTCCTTTACTTCCTATCTTCCTACTTCCTAATCCACTTCTTCATAGTGAAACCTGTACTATCAATTTAGTACACTTTGTTCACTGCCCATGATCCAGTCATCTCTGCATTAGAGAGATGAAATGCAGCTGGGGTCAATGCTTTGTGGTGGAATGCTATCAGTCTGTAAACAGTGATCCTGAAATTCTGGTTGTTTGCCATTTTAGTCTCTTTCTGATGAAAAGTCATCAACCTGAAACGTTAATTCCTCCTCTCTTAACAGATGTTGCAGCTCTGCCAAGAATTTGTTTTATTTTCTGTCTCTATTTTAATTCTCTGCCCCTCTTTAACTTTGGCATCTCTGTCTCTATACTTTTCCAATATATATACACTTGTGGGACTATTCCTCATCTTTCATTAGCTTTTCCTATAGCCTTCTTTATCGCCCTATCAATTTGCATTGCCACTTTCAGGGAGCTGTGGACATGAACCCCAAGATCCCTCTGTACATCAGTGCTGTTCAGGGACCTGCCATTAACTGTATGTTTTTCCTTGAATGTGTGATCTCCCACAGTGCAGCACCTCACACTTACCTGGATTAAACTCCATCTGCCATTTCTCTGCCAATATCTGCAACTGACAACCACCTACACTATCCACAACTCCACCAATCTTTGTATCATCCGCAAACTTACTAACCCACCCATCTACATTTTCATCCAAGTCATTTATATATATCACAAACAGCAGAGGTCTCACTATGGATCCCTGCGGAACATCACAAGTCATGGACATCCAGCCTGAAAAACAGCCTTCTACCCTTAGCCTTCTGTTGGTAAGCCAATTTTGAGTCCACGTGGGCAAGTCACTGTGGATCCCATGCATCTTCATCTTCTGGATGAGCCTACCATGAGGGACCTTGTCGAAAGCCTTACTAAAACCCGAGTAGACAACATCCACTGCTCTACCATCATAAACCACCTTTGTCACCTCCTAGAAAAATTCAATCAAGTTATTAAAGCATGACCTGACCCGCACAAAGCCATGCTGACTGTCCGTAATTAGGCTATGCTTTTCCATATGTACATAAATCCTATCCCTAAGAATTCTCTCCAATGGCTTCCCAACCACTGAAGTGACTCACCGGTCTGTAGTTTGCTGGATTATCCCTTTTTGCCTCCTTGAACAAAGGAGCAACACCAGCTACTTGCCAGTCCTCTGGGACCTCTCCAGTGGCTAGTGAGGATACAAAGATCTTGGCCAAGGTCTCTGCATTCTCCTGTTTTACCTTTCCAAAAAACCTGGGGTAGATACCATTGGGCCCTGGGGACTTATCCACCATAATGGTCTTCAGCTGCACTTCTTGCTTGATCTCAAAAATGCCTTGGCATGTTAGCATATTCCACACAAATCTCACTATCCTCCATATCCTCCTGGGTGAATACTGATGCAGAGCACTCATTTAGGATCTCACCCACATCCTCTACCTCCAAGCACAAGTTCCTTCCTTTATCCTTGATTAGTCCTACTTTCTCCCTAGTTTTCCTATTGTATTTAACAAATGTATAGAATGCCTTGGGATTCTCTTTAGTCTAACTTGCCAAGGTCATTTCATTGCCCTTTCTTGATCTCCTAATCTCCTGCTTGAGTTATTTCCTGCTTTCTTTATTTCCCTAATGGGCTTTGTTGGATTTTAGCTTCCTAAATTTTACATATGCTTGCTTTGTTCTTTTGGCTAAATTCACAACCTCCATCATTATCCAGGGGTCTCTTGCCTTACCATTGTTTGTCCTTCCTCCTTCCTGGAACATGTCAGTCCCGAACACTCATCAGCAGGTCTTTAAACAAGTTCCACATGTCAAATGTGGGCGTGCCTGATAACAGCTCCTCCCAATTAACACTCCCTAGCTCCTGCCTAATGCTGATGTAATTTGCCCTCCCCCAATTAAGTACCATGCCACAAGGCCCTGACTTAACCTTGTTCGTAGCTATCTTAAAACTTAAAGAGCTGTGATCACTGTTTCCAAAATGCTCTCTCACTGAAAGGACAGCCACCTGGCCAGGCTCATTAGCCAGTGCAAGGTCCTGTATAGCCCTTACTCTGGTTGAACTATCCATACTCTGTTTCAAGAAGCCCTCTTGGATGCACTTAATAAATTCTGCCTGTCTAAGCCTCTTGCTCTCTGGGAGTCCCAGTCAATATTGGGCAAGTTAATGTCACCCACTGTGACAACTGTTTTTGTTGCCTCCTTTCCATAAAATTTGTTCTTCTATGCCTTGGTAGCTGTTGGGGGACCTATAGTATAATCATATCGGTGATTGCAGCCGCCTTATTTTTGAGCTCCACATGTTGCCTCAGTGGATGAGCCCTCCAGTATGTCTTCTCTAAGTGCAGATGTAACATTCTCCCTGATTTAGTAATGCAACTCCTCTATCTCAACGACCCAAGGTTTCACTGTTTAAGATGAGTAGCCAGTCCTGTCCCCTTCTCAACCAAGTCTCAGCTGGTCCTGGCTCTGAGCTCATCTGCCTGACCTGCAATACTCCTTGCGTTGAAATAAACACACTTCAGCCCATTGGTACCATCATGTTGGCCTGTCTCATCCTGTGTTTCCTCTTTCGACTTGCTGATCCTAACATCTACCTTCCCCCCCCACCCCCCCAACATCAATCCCTCCACTTGCTGACCTGCTGCTCTCGTCCCCAGCCCCCTGCAGCTCTAGTTTAAACTCTCCCGAGTAGCACTAGTGAACTTCCCTGCAAGGATGCTGGTTTCCTGTCCAGTTTAGGTGCAACCTGTCCCTCTTGTACAGGTCACCCCTGCCCCAAAGGAGGTCCCAATGATCCAAGAACCTGAAATCCTGCCCTTGCCCTCTGCACCAACACTGTAGCCACACATTCGTCTGTCCTATCTTTCTATTCCTTGCCTCACTAGCACGTGGCACTGCTTTAATAATCCAGAGGTTACTATCCTCGAGGTTCTGCTTTTCAGCCTCTTTGCTAACTCCCCGTACTCATGCTGCAGGTTCTCACCGCTGTTTCTACTTTTGTGGTACCAATGCATACAATGGCCTCTGGCTGCTCACCCTCCCCTTTAAGAATTTTGTGCAACCGTTCAGAGACGTCCTTGACCCTGGCACCAGGAATCATCATCCTGAAGTCTCAAACACGGCCACAGAAACGTCTGTCTGTACCCCTAACTAACGAGTCTCCTACCACAGTTGCTCGCTGGCATCTTGCCTGATCGTGCTGTACAGCAGAGCCAGTTGAGGAGCCACAGCCCTGGCTGCTGCTGTTACACTCCCCTGAGAGGCTATTCTCCCACCAGTATCCGAAATGGTATACCTGTTAGAGAGGGAAACAGCCACAAGAGACTCCTGCAGTACCTGCCTGCCTCTCCTGGTAGTCACTCATCTACCTAACTGTGGTGTGACCACCTCTATGTAACTAGTGTCTATCACACTGTCTGCCCCCTTTATGTATCTTGTGTCAAACTGCCACTGCAACTGAACAACACCGCCTGTGAGGGGCTGCATCCCCAGACTTCCTGTATACATAGTTGTCAGGGACAGTAGACTGCTCCCTGATCTCCCACATCTGGCAGGAGGAGCACACCACTGCCCTAATTGCCATCTCTGACCCTTTACACTAAAAAAGATAAAAAGAATCTGATTTTGCTCACCTTACTTGAAACCCAGTATTTGCCTAAGCACGCACCAATACCAACTAGCATTACAATTCAATCTTTACAAAGAGACCAAATACCCTCTAGGCTGCAAAAACCTTCTTAACAGCCTGCCTCAATCTCTCATCTTTTTGGCTAGAGGAGGAGCTAAGGATGGAAACATTATAGCAATGTAATGTTTGGGACTTACCATTCCTTGACACTGGGTTCTTCCTCACTCCGCTGATTGGGCATGGTGACTGTGCTGACTTCTCCCAGAAGTCATTGGAGTTGTGTAGAAAGAAACAGGATTGAGTTTGTACATTCTTTTGATTTTGGCAATTGACTTTAATTTATGCTAAACTGGGCAGCACGGTGGCTCAGTGGCTAGCGCTGCTGCTTGAGGCTGCTGTCTGTGTGGAATTTGCAATTCTCCCCGTGTCTGCGTGGGTTTCCTCTGGGTGCTCCGGTTTCCTCCTACAGCCCAAAAGATGTGCAGGCTAGGTGGATTGACCATGCTAAATTGCCTGTAGTGTTCAGGGATGTGTAGATTAGTGGGATGGATCTGGGTGGAATACTGTGAAGGTTGGTGTAGACTTGTTGGGCTGAAGGGCCTGATTCAACACCGTAGGGATTCTGTGATCAATGATCTGAGCCTCTTCTGTGTACTGAACAGAAAAGTCTGAAGCAAAATGAGAGAATGTTGGACATGTTCAACACAAAGCTAATGTGGGCTGACTACTGTGCTTGGGCTTATAGACAAAAAAAAAGTCTTTAAATTGACAGTTTTTGTCTAAGTGAACTCATTAGCTAATATGGCAAGCAGTGTCACGCTGTAGTATTATAAAGAATTATATGGAATGTAGAGCACATAAGAGTGTGGGTCCTTTTCTGATATAAGGCCTGAGAAATGTTGAGGTGGAATAGAAGAACCTTGTTATGTAGCTGTTTGCCCTAAACCTTGGATCATGTTTATCTGCAAAAGTGAACAGGAGAGTTGGGATTTGGAATTGTGTAAACTACTTAAGAAACTTTTGTACTTTTAATTTTTAATGTTCATCCTCGTGCAAGCAAATAGTTGTTACCTGAATGTTTAGTTGTGGACGAATTACTTTCCTGATGCTATGATTGTTTATTCCAGGGATACTATTTTCAAAATGAAATTTAAAAACAATTATTTCTCATGGTGTGGCATTGCTGGTGATGGAATGACAAAATACATCCAGGTCAGGCTTGTGTTTATCTTGAAGGGAGACCTTTGGGCGAGGTGGGGTTGGTGATGTTTCCTTGTATCTACTACTTTTGTTCTAGTTTAGAATTTGCGTGTTTTTAAGGGGCTGCAGTGCATCCTGTACTTAGCACAGTGTAGACATGATATGTGAGTGGTAAAGAGTGTGGATGTTTAGTCAGTGGGTGAGGCCATAAACATGTTGTAGAGCTGGATGAACACAGCAGGCCAAGCAGCATCAGAGGAGCAGGAAGGCTGACGTTTCAGGCCTAGACCCTTCTTCAGAAATGCTGCTTGGCCTGCTGTGTTCATCCAGCTCTACACCTTGTTATCTCAGATTCTCCAGCATCTGCAGTTCCTACTATCTCCATAATCATGTTGATTGCTTTTGGTTTGAGCTTCTTGGGCTACTTCCATTTCTAGCAGGTAGAGATTATTATTATTATTAATAATAACAATATTATTATTATTATTAATAATATAATAATATTATTATTAGTATTATTATTATTAATAATAATAATAATAAGTGTCTTGTAGGTGTGGATGGACCTTGTGTAGGCTGGGTGTGAGCCATTCTCTTCAATATACCAGCTTCTGGGCTGCAGTAGTAACCATGAGAATTTATGTAACTGTTCATGTGTTGGTTAGATGCTGTCTTGTTGGAGATAGATAGTTAGTGCCCCGAAGATCTGTGCCCAGGTGTTGGTTGCTACTTCTATGACAAAGCGTGAATGTTGTCAGGAGTTTGCATTAAGCAATTATGGACTGCTTTATTGTGTGAGATAATGTTATCTGTTAGTAATCAACATTGCCTTCCGATTTTATGGAGAGGTGGTTATTGGAGCACCTGAACATAGTTGGGCTGGAATGCTGCCTTGAGGAACTCCTGCAGTGATCCTTTAGGATTGAAATCATTGCCCTCTAATGACCACAATCACTGTTGGATATGATCTTAAGAAGTGGAGAATCCATGCGTACGCTGAATTGTACTGACTGACCGACTACCATTGCGGGCTCATTGGTGTCGCACTCAGTTGAATTCTGTCTTGATGTCAAGGACAATCACCCTCATCTGATCTCTAGAATTTGGTTCTCTTGTCCATTTTGTAGCAAGGTCTGGGTCCTGACAGAATCAAAACTGAACATGGATGAACAAATTACTGTTGAGCAAGTGCACAAATTGGAGCAAGCAGAATTTTTAAGAACTGACCTGATAGGCAGAAAATAATAGGGGGAGGCAACCCTGTTTTTCATTGTAGTTAGTATTATTCATTAGGACTGTGTGTTCATTCTGATGGATGTTTGAGATTTTGATGTACTTCGCTGACATTGGGTGCCTGAAAACATTCAGTTTCTGATCACAAGCATCTTTCTTCTAGAAACACTGAAATTGACAAAAGTTTCACCACCAAGAATGTAATACCTACCTTCTTTTCAAATCATCATCAAAATTGCCCTGCTCATTCCAGGTTAAGTTCACACTGGCATGGCATGGAACTGGAAGACCCCTCATTGCCTCTAGGCAATCTTGCAATTGATGAAGCTCGTTTATTAGATGTGATACAAAACTACTATCTATTGGGGAGAATTTAATATGCTGAATGGAGATGGTGATAAATTGTGCTATAAATATTTACATTTTCCTGTTTCTGCAGTAATGACGTATTGAAATATTTTCTGAATATTATGGGACACCATAGCTGAAGGGTAGTGAAAATGTTTTAAGCTATCAGGTAATCTTTTCAGGGCTGGGATAATAGAACTTTAATTAGCTATAAGTTCTAAAACGTTTAATAGGTATCAGTCACTAATTCTCCTTAATGTTCTTAATGTAGAGCAACCCAGTTGAACAAATGGGAATGAAGAGACCCCAGCTATACGGGATGAACAACAATCCTTATTCGCAGCAGCATCAACAGCAGAGTGGACCTTACCCAGGGCAGTCATATGGCCCTCCTACACCACAGCGTTACCCACTCTCCATGCAGGGTAGAAATCCAAGTAACATGGGAGGAATGCAGTACTTGCAACAACAGGTAAGTGTAATACCATTTTCAGATTATCATAGGTACTTGTAGTTCTCTTGCAGTTATTTTGAGCAGTTTGAATTTATTGTTCCTATTAGGTAGGCCATTTAACACTGGGAATGGAAAACATTGCTTGGTTGTGGTGATTTGTAGATTCTGTAAGCTGTGGAGATGACGTACACTGCATACAACAGAAAATAGCTGATGGATAGTGGTAGTTGGATCAAGAGGCATAGATAACAACATATACATTGTGAAGTTTGAATAATTTAAAACACTCATTTAATTCTGCAGTGAGAAACTACTGCCTTGAAATTATTCCTGTGCTTCTGTCATTTCTAAAACCACCAATGCAGTGAGCTTGTGATAAACAAGGGGGCGGAAGTATTCCTTTTTTCTCTTCAGAGGCACCCCTGTCTTAGCAGGTATCAACCATTATGTTGGTAAATGAAAGGATTAGAGAATGCAGCAGCTGTGAGTTTCTAAATCAGGAATACTTTAAAGTGCAAGCAAGGAAGGAAGTACAGATCTGAAGCTTGTTTTATAATATTCATGCAAAAGGATTAATATTTACAAATAAACCATTCCATTTCTTAAGTATTAACTTAGTTATGATCAGAAAATATTTTCATTGTGAGAGATAACGTTATCTGTTAGTAATCAACATTGCCTTCCGATTTTAATGGTTTTAGTTGAGGGGTAAACTATTTGAAGAAACTTTTGGACTGTGAAGGTCAAAATTAATTGCTTGAAAATCCAATGACCCTGGTGTCCTAAATGAACTTTGTAACTGTTCATAACTTTAGATTAATGCTCATAACAAAATAGGAACATTTTGATTCTTGCTTGAGAGCAGTTCATGGAGTACTCAATGTCCTCTAAATGGCCGTTCTTTAGCCCAGAATGAGTCCTGGCAGGCAACTCAACTATGGGGTTATTTATCACTGCCATCTGATGGGGAATTACCAAGTAATGATCAAAATTAGGAAACCTTTTAAATAACTTATCAAATTTTTACCTGAGAACAATGATAACGTCTCCTAATGTGACATCATGTGAAATCACATTGAATTGTACCTGAATCCTCCTGGTCTCCGAGTCTAAACAACACATTTGTTTCACCATATCAGCCATAATAGTCAGGATTGTGAGTAGTTGAAAAATTAATGGGCACTTACAACCAGCTGGCAGATTTTCTCATTTAAACAGCTTCCATATGATAGTGTACCAAATCTTCATGTTTGCATTGCTTTTCTGTGTCTCCTGCACTATGCGACAAAAATGGTTTTTTTATGGTGCTGTTTATGTTTTAAATGTTGAATGAACTGATATATTAGTACCCGATTTATATTGTACACTTCAAAATGCAGTAATGGAACTGGAATGTTAATGTAAGGTTGAAGCTGCTTTACTTAATGGGTTTCCCACAAAAAGTTCTAATTTGGGGACAATAAACTTTTTAATTAGTAATAGAAGTCTATTGTGCGGGTGTTATGTTGATCACTGACTGCAGTCTGTGCTACTGACAGCAATAATGATAAATTAATGCAGCAAGAAGTATCCATATTACCATATCCTCGGTAACTAAAGG
Source organism: Ginglymostoma cirratum (assembly GCA_024137785.1). NCBI lineage: Eukaryota > Metazoa > Chordata > Chondrichthyes > Orectolobiformes > Ginglymostomatidae > Ginglymostoma > Ginglymostoma cirratum. Next base: position 57,182,699 of record JAHRHZ010000018.1, read on the forward strand.
AAATAGGTAGATTTCCTTTTTAAAAAATAAGTAAATGGTTGCTATTTTTAAGAAGTATTTTGCATAATCTGCATTTTTTTCATTTTTTAATTCCCTTTAATTTCACAATGCTGCAGTCTCTTGATGTTTGAATGTGGCAATCCTTATTCCGGAATAAGGAATTCTCTTGCATGTTGTTAACATCTTTTGAAAAATTATTAATTGACTCTACTGATTTCAAATGTAGTGAAACATGAATATCATTCATATGTATAAAATGTTTAGGAATGCTAAATACTACTACTTGTTGACTTGGATAATTCTGTGACTTGCTACTTTTTTATTCAGTATTTATTTAGGGGCAGCACGGTGTCTCAGTGGTTCGCATTGCTGCCTCAGTGCCAGAGACCCAGGTTCGATTCCACCTACAGGTGACTGTCTGTGTGGAGTTTGCATGTTCTCTCTGTCTGCATGGGTTTCCTTGGTTTCCTCCCACACTCCAAAGATATGCAAGCTAGGTGGATTGGCCATGCTAAATTGCCCATTGTGTTCAGGGATATGTAGTTTAGGAGGATGGGTCTGAGTGGGATGCTCTGTGGGTCAGTGTGGACTTGTTGGGCCGAAGCGCCTGTTTCCACACTGTAGGGGTTCTGTGATTCTAACTTAAGATTTCGGTTAGTAGTATTTGGTTCATCAGCAATGATCATTTCTTTTATACATTTGGATTGAAGAACAAATCGTGAATTATTAAATTAATTGCCTAACACCACAAGGAAAAGAACTTTCTAGGGTGAAACCCAGTAACTCATTATAGCTTGCCAGCTGCAATTTCTTCTATAAAATATAGGAATTACCATTTCTTAAAATGGGATCGTGCTTGTAGAGTGTGACTTATTTTCAGAAGGGGAGTTTAAATAGAACTTTTTTTGACCTTTTCACCCTCCCTTCCCATAAATATTCATTCCATGTCCCTAAAATGGCTGATCTCAGAAAATCTGATCGTATGCTGATTAGTGATTTCGTCAGATAAATATTATTATTGCCACTACGAACACCAAAACATTCAAACTTAGTTGTTAACTGTGAACAGGTATAGGAAAATAAATCAAAAATATCTTCTTATAAATCTTGCTGACTGTAACAAATGGGGATTGAGGATGAAATATTTGCAACTTAGTCAATGTTCTTGCTAGATTAAAGATTATGTAATGTGTATGCATATGTATATTTTAGTGTGAAGCTGGAAATCAATTTTCATCAGTGTAAATTACAGTAACCATATTTTGACTTCCATCAGTTCATATGTTTGCACCAATAGTGCTTGTTATGAATTAAGAAAATAAATTTAGCAAATTAGCAGATAAAGAAAGACTTAGGGAAATTTGAACTAGCCCACTTAGGCAGGAAGGATAGATCAGTTTACAATTTAAATGGAGAGAGATTTCAGAATTCAGTAGTACAGAGGGATCAGTGTGTCCTAGTAGAGGAATTACAAAGGTTTGTTTTACAGGTACAAGAAGTGACTACGCATGGGAATAGAATATAAAAGTAAGGACATTTTGCAGCAGTTGCACAAGGCATTAGTGAGATTCTGTCTTGTTTACCCAGTTATAGTGTCATAGAGTTATACAGCATGGAAATAGACTCTTCAGTCCAACTCATTCATGCCAATTGGATATCCTAACCTGACCTAATCCCATTTGTCAGCATTTGGACTATATCCCCCAAACCCTTCCTATTCAGGTACCCATCCAGATGCCCTTTAAATGTTTCATAGAATCCCTACAGTGTGGAAACGGGCCCTTCGGCCCAACAAGTCCACTCAACCCTCAGAGCATCCCACCCAGACCCATCTCCCCCTATAATCCACCTAATCTACACATACCTAAACACTATGGGCAATTCAGCTTGGCCAATGCACCTAACCTGCACATCTTTGGACTGTGGGAGGAAACCGGAGCACCCAGAGGAAACCCACGCAGACATGGGAAGAATGTGCAAAATCCACACAGACAGTCGTCCAAGGCTGGAATCGAACCTGGGTCCCTGGTACTCTGTGCTAACCATAGAGCCACTGTGTCGCCCTAAATGTTGTAATTGTACTCTCCTCAACCACTTCCTCTGGCAGCTAGTTCATAAGTGCATCACCTTATGTATAAGTTCAAATCTTCAAACCCATGTGACAGCCTTGTAAATCATTTCTGAACCCTTTTCAAGTTTAACATCTTTCTTTTAGTATGGAGACCAGGATTGAATGCAGTGTTCTAAAAGTGGCTGCACCAATGTCCTGTATAGTCGCAACATGATATCCTAACTCCTGTACTGAATACATTGACCAACGAAGGTAAGCGTGCCAAATGCCACCATCACCACAGTGTCTACCTGCAATTTATACTTTGAAGGAACGATACACCTTCACCCCTAGGTCTCTTTGTTTGACAACTCTCCCTGGGGTTGTACTATTAACTGTGCTGGTCCTGTTCTGAATTGCCTTAACAAAACGCAATACCTCACATTTATCTAAATTTAAACTCCATTTGCCATTCCTTGGTCCATTGGCCCATCTGGTCAAGGTCCCTTTGTACTTGACTGTGCACTACATCATCAATTTTGGTGTCCTCTGGAAATTTAGTAACCATACCTCCTATATTCACATCCAAATCATTTATATAAATGTCAAAAAGCAGTGGACCTAGCACCAATCCTTGTGGCACACCACTGGTCACAGGCCTCCAGTCTGAAAAACAACCCTCCAGCGCCACCCTCTCTCCTATCTTCAACCTAATGTTTGTATCCAATTGACTTGCTTCCCTGGATTCCATATGATCTAACCTTGCTAACCAGTTTATGATGTGGAACCTTGTTTAAGTCCATATAGACAATATCTGTTGCTCTGCCTTAATCAATCTTCTTAATCAAGTCTTCAAAAAACTCAGTATAATGAAACATGATTTCCCATGCACAAAACCATGTTGCCTCTGCCTGATCAGTCCTTGTCTTTTGAAATGCATGTAAATCTTGTCGCTCAGAATTCCTTCCAACATCATATGCACCACTGATGTCAGGCTCACCTGTCTATACTTGCCTGGCTTTTCCTTGCCACCTTTCTTTATTAATGGCAGCGCATTAACCAACCTCCAGCCTTGTGGCTATTGATGATACAAATGCAAGGGGCCCAACAATCTTTCCTCTAGCTTCCCACAAATTTCTAGGATACACCTGTTCAGGTTCCAGGAATTTATCCATATATATGCATTTTAACATGTCCAGCACCACCTCTTTTGTAACATGGACACTTGTCAAGTTATCACTATTTATTTCCCTGAGTTCTTTAGCTTCCATATTCTTCTCCACAGTAAATACTGATGCTCAATATTTATTTAATATTTCGCCCATTTCCTGTAATTCCACATGTAGAAGGCCTTGTTGATCTTTAAGGGGACCTATTCTCTACCTAGTTATTCTTTTGCCCCAACCTATTTGTAGAATCTCTTTGGATTCTCCTTAACATTATTTGCCAAAGCTTCACGTTATCTCATTTTAAAGCCTTCCACTGTCCACTTGTTCTTTTACCTCTCCCAGTTGACTTTGGAAAGTTCTTGCCTAATACCGTCAAAACGTAATTGGCCTTTAGGACTTTAACCTTTTCCTCTTTGTTTAACAAAAAATATAGTTGCATTGGAAGCAATTCAGGTAGTGTTCACTTGGGATGAAAGGCTTATTTTTAACAAGAAGGCTTTAACGGGTTAGGCTTTTACCCATTGGAGTTTAGAAGAATGAGAGGTGATCTCATCAAATTCTGAGGATACTTAACATGGTAGTTTGCTGAGAGCATATTTCCCCTTGTAGGAGAGGTTATGACTAAGAGATACTGTGTCTCAAAAGCAAGACCTCTTATTTTTAAAGTGAGATGAGGAGAATTTTTTTTTTGGTCATTTTAGTCTGTGGAATTCTTCTCCCCTGAAGTCAAAGTAGGCTCGATTATTGAAATTTTTCAATATCGAGTTAGATGCTTGATACACAAGGGAGTAGAGGGTTTTTGGGAAGCAGACAGCAAGGTGGAGTTGAAACCACAACTAGATGAGCCATGACCTTATTAAAGGCAGAGGAGGTGCAAAGGGTTGAATGACTTGCTGCGTCCTAGTCATTTGTTCGACGAAATAAAATGAGGGAAAAAGAGAAAATTCGCTCGCTGATTGAAACGTTGCTATGTGTCAATTGTAGATCAGTTCCCTTTGAATTATATGCTTGTAGGGGGTTCTAATTGGGGTTTCACCGAGGTATGTGTAAAATGTTTCTTTATGAAATTGGTGCGGTTGGGATAAGTTGTACCTGTGTAATGTTTTACTCTGTAAATACATACAAGACTGAGTGAGGATTGGCTTTGGTACTATCTTTCTCTGGCTTTTCTGCAATAGAACATGGTAGCAGAGAATGCGACTGTAATGAAGGTTAGAAACTTTAAAAAAAACTACAATATTGGCTGCCTTTGTGAAAATTGGTAGAAAACAAGTGTTCTTTGTTGGGATATGGTTATTTCCAATGTTTTCAGTTTTTATCAAATGATTGGTGGGGGAATGAAGTGGACGTGAGGACAGTGATTACACCCCTATCAAAGAGGAAACAAAGCATACTGTTTTGCATTATTGCTTCCTGCTAGAAGTAAAATCTGAAGTCAAATATTTTGAGAGCTGGATGCTTGTCAGTTGGATACTTTCAAGTTTCACAACATCTTTCCTATAACAGGGAGACCAAAAATCAACACATTATTCTAAAAGTGGCCTCACCAATGTACTGTACAGCTGCAATATGAAATCCCAAACCTTGTACTCAATGCACTGACCAATAAAGGCAAACATACCAAATGCCACCTTCACCACCCTGTCGACCTGTAACTCCATTTTCGAGGAGCTGTGAACCTGCACTTCTAGGTCTCTTTGTTCGGCAGCACTTCCTCGGGCTCTACCATCCTGCCCTGATTTGCCTTTCCAAAATGCAGCACCTTGCATTTATCTAAATTAAACTCCATCTGCCACTCCTTGATCCATTGACCCAGCTGATCAAGGTCCTGTTGTACTGTGAGGTAATCTTCTGCACTCTCAACTACACAATGAATTTTGGTGTGACCTGCAAATGTATTAGCCACACCTCCTAAATTCATATCCAGTTCATTTATATAAATGACAAAAAGCAGTGGACCCAGCACTGATCCTTGTGGCACACCGCTGGTCACAGGCCTCCAGTCTGAAAAATAACTCCTCCATCACCTTCTGTTGCCTGGCTTCAAGCCAATTTTATATCCAACTTGGTAGCTCCTTCTGGAATCCATGTGACCTAACCTTGCTGACCAGTCTACCATGTGGAACCTTGTTGAAGTGTTTGAGTATATGAGGCTATTAAAAGAAAAGCGGAACTTGTTAAAAAATATTGGAAAATGCCATGAAATTCTGTTGTAAGTTTTCCATTGACATGACTTTAATAGGGTCGTTTCCATTGATTTAAAAGGATGGGACATACAAATATTTCATTCTACAATAATACTTAATAAGGACAAAAGAGACAACTGAAAGCAAATTTGTGGAGAAATCAATAAGGACTTGGGCACCAGCAGAATTTCTGATTGGCAACTTCTCTTTTTTATTAAAGATAACATCAGAGGCTTGTGTGGTACATTAATATTATGGTCATGGATACAGTAAAAGGTCATTTCATTAGTGGACTCTTGCAGCTGTTGCTGAAATGTTGCATAAAATGTTGCTGATCAACTAGACTGCAAGTTCACATCTCCCCTGGCTTGGATGGTTAAACAATCATGTGAAGAATTCACTCCAGATCGTTGGTGGACATAGTCCGTATAAAATTAGTCAGTAGATGAAATCCCAATTTACCTTTTGTGCTATGAGATTAGTTCTCTTGCTCCTGTAAGGAATACAAATTGTTCCTTTTTCTTCTCCTGTTTGAATGTTTCACCGGCAGGAGACAGCTTTGATCAAAACCTGAGGCTTAAAGAAAACCTGGAGAGTTCTAAGGATTCTGTATCACCGTCTTGGAAGAATGCCTAATGGAATTGATTAGAGTATTCAAGATTGCAGGAATTCTACTTGATACCTAACTTAGTGCTTCCCTTTGTCTGTGCTAAGGTGTCACACATGGATAGACTCCTCACATTAACTGAAGTTAGATTTTTCAGGAAGAAACATTCTTTGAAATGGATGTTAGAAGCCTTAAAAATAGTGTTGAGGAATTTAACCATTCCTAGCAATCTTCATTGCTTACATGAGACGTTCAGCAGTAGCACACAGAAACAAGTAATTACAGGTAGTGGCATTTCGAGCCAGATCAGATATAGGCCAAAAGTGTCAATAGAATAAGAAAATAATAAGGTGTGAGTTCAGAGACACCTCTGATTATAACGGATGACACAACTGGGGAATTATAATACAAGAATGAACTCTAGGAATGCCTGAGGTATGGTCAACAGGTGATTTAGATGCCAGTTGAAATACCACTGTGAAATGCATTGTTATTCCATTTAGGACAAGGTTTGTAAAATGATGCATGACACATGTGTTGGAAGGAGAAGATGATGATACTGATCAAGCAGGGATTGTAAATAGTTGCAGGAAATTTCAGCCTCGTAATTCTAGTTTTTGTTGAGGACTCATTTCATTTTTACTGGGATGTACATCAAGTGTGTGGTGTGGATGGATTGGTTAAAATGCTACCTATATGGTTTCTTTAAACAGTAAGGACCAAAGTAAGATTAAGGAATTTGAGAGCTCCACCATCTTCAGGTTTGGGGATGACAACATGAGAAAAGGAGGATGATTCCCCATAACAACATGGCTGTGGTGAACCATTTTATGAGCACAAGTGAAGTGAAACACACTTGTTGAACTGGTCAACTATGAAAGTGGCTTCAATGAAACTGGACATGGAACATGACAAGGCACTTGTTTTTGGAATGTCTGTAGATTTACAGCTTACACAAGTCATTGTTGTGTTTTCTTAGTAAGACCTAACTTCTCTAATTAGAATATCAAAAGAGCGTTCTTGGCATCAGGATTAGAAGTTTAAAGGGCCAAAGACTTAACTTAAAACTACATTGGCAGTTCGCCCATTCATCTTGCAAGTTAAAAATCCTACTAAGAATGCAGTAATAAGCTATGATGAGAACGCTAAACTTGCAGAACAGATCAGTGATAAATGAGAGCTATGTTTAAAAAAAATCACCATCACAGCCCATAATGAGTTTCCTAAGAGATTTTGAGTTGTAGCAGTGAACTTGAAGTATGATAAGGGGCAGAAATTTTTTATTATTATTTACTTTATAGACATGGCAACTAGATTTGGCCAGTCTGCAAAATACATATCTAAGAGAAATGTAGGAGATAGGAGCAGAGGTAAGTCATTGATATCCTCGAGTTTGCTCCACCATTCAGCATGATTAAGCTCAATATCCTAATCCAACCTTGCCCCATATTTCTTTAGCCATGGGAGCTACCTATACCACATCCTTGAAAGCACCTAGTGTGGATAGTAAATTCCACAGGCTTACTACTCTCTGGGTGAAGAAATTTCTCCTCTTCGCAATCCTAAAAGGTTTCACCCCTTATCATTAAATTGTAATCCCTGGTTTTGGACTCCTTCCTGCATCTATCCTGTCTAGTCATAGAGATGTTCAGGAAAACAGACCTTTAGGTCCAACTTGTCTGTATCGACCAGATGTCCTAAATTAATCTATTCCCATTTTCCACCTTTTGGCAGTTCTGTTAGAATTTTATAAGCCTCTGATACACCTCGCTCCATTCTTCTAAATTCCAGTGAGTCATGTGTATTCGAGTTACAAAAGAAGAGTACAGTGAAAAGTGAATAAAAAGGAATGGACGGAGCGGACAAGCTGCAGCTAGAGCGTCCTACTCGGTTGCCATCTTGTCAGTGGAATACAGTCTTAACTGACTCAATCTCAGTCCTGTCTTCTCAAGAATTAATTTGGTAAACCTTTGCTGCACTACTTCTATAGCAAGAACATCCTTCTACAGATAAGACGACTGAAACAGCATGCATTATTCCAGGTGTGGCCTCATCAATGCCCTGTACAATTGTCGCAAGACCTTCTTTTTCCTTTACTCAAATCTTCTATTGTGAAGGCCAATATACGGTTTTTCTTCTTCACTGCCTGCTGTATATGTGCACTTACTTTCAATGACAGGCGCAAAAGATACCCAGATCTTATTGAACATTTTCTTTTCTTAATTTTCAGCCATCCAGATAACAATCTGCCTTCCTATTTTTACTACCGAAGTGGATAACCTCATATTTGTCCACATTTATGCTATATCAACCGTGTATTTGTTCATTCGATCAACCTTCCCAAATCACACTGCAATGTCTTTTCATTTTATAAGACCATAAGATATAGGGTCGGAATTGGACCATTTGACCCATTGAATCTGCTCCACAATTTTGATAATGGCTGATATGTTTCTCAAACCCATTCTCTTGCCTTCTCCCTATAACCCTTCGGTTCTTGATTAGTAAGAGAATTATCTACCTCTGTTTTAAACAAACTCAATGACTTGACCTCCACAGCCTTCTGTGACAGAATTCAGCAGATCCTCTGGCTGAAGAAATTTTTCCTCATCTCAGTTCTAAAGGTGCGTCCCTTCACTCTGAGGCTGTGCCCTCAAGTCTCTCCCACTAGTAGAAACATTATCTCCACATCCACTCTGTCCAGGCCCCTCAGTATGCTGTACATTTCAATGCAATCTCCCGCTCATCCTTCTAATCTGTCCCTAGTACAGATCCAGAATCCACAACTGCTCCTCATATGGTCCCTTCATTCCTGGGATCATTCGAACTAGTTGTGCACTCAGTCTAGACCTGATGGTAGTTATGACTGGCTGGAACTGAGTACCGTGTTAAAACATGCTAAGGTTGAGAAGGTGAAGAGAGCAAACAAAACCTTGAAGTAATTAAAATAGGTGTTCAAGTTTTCAGCCTTGGGTGATCCAGAAGATATGAAGTTAGGCATCTTTTAGCAACATTTTATATCCTAGTATTCCAGATTAAGATTCTAGTACAGCAAAGTTTTTTTTTTTAGCTCTTTTAGCCATGTGTTCACAGAAGTGTAAATGAAGTAACATAAAAGTTGCATTTTTTTGTAGTGTGTTACTTTTCAAGCAGAATTGTTTCTGACACCATTTGAAGAGACTGCAGACACACGAGGGTAAACTAACCACATTTGTAACTTGAGAATGAAACTTCCAAAGGAGTGGACAAGAGTTGCTGGAAATCACGGGAAGTCAGGTAGTATCCATGGAGAGAGAGCAAGCTAACATTTCAAGTCTAGATACTCTCTTCATCGGAGCTCTGAGTCATCTAGACTTGAAATGTTAGCTTGCTCTCTCTCCATGGATGCTGCCTGACCCGTTGTGATTTCCAGCATTTTTTTTCTTTTCTGTATAGGTTCGAGCATCTGCAGTAATTTGTTCCTTCCAAAGGAGTGTTATTTTTCGGTGAGATTTTTATTTCCCTTTTATTCATTCATGGGATGAGGGCATTGCTGACTGGGGCAGCATTTTATTGCCCATCCCTAATTGCCCAGACGGCAGTTCAGAGTCAATCATATTGCTGTGGGTCTGGAGTCACATGTAGGCCAGACCAGGTAAGGATGGCCGTTTCCTTCCCTAAAGGGCATTAGTGAACTAGATGGGTTTTTATGACAATCGGCAGTGGATTCACGGTCATCATTAGATTATTAATTCCAGGCATTTATTGAGTTCAAATTCCACCATCTACCGTGGCAGGATTCGAACCCTGGTCACCAGAACATTATCTGGGTCGCTGGATTAACAGTCCAGCGATAATATCACTAGGCCGTTATCTCCCCTTTTTGCGCAAAAAGCTTGTGTCAACTAAAAGCAGGTCCCAAAATGTTTTATTCATACCATAAAGGCTTTTTATGGTGCATGTTGTTGCTTTCTTGTGGATTATTAATGAATCGAGAATAAAATTTGATTCTGACTCTGAGGACTTTTGAACATATTACTTTAAATATTAAACAGAATAGATCTGAAATAACTTCAAATCAGCAATTCTATTTTGATTGTTACAACTAACAAAGTTCATATAGTAACATCATCAAAGGAAGATAGTTACATTTAAAAGAAGACAGAGCAATTATAAAGCTTGATTGGTCAGTTGAGCCGTTTGTGTCGATCAGATGCTGGTTTTGATAAGTTGGATTTGAGCATGTGTCGAAATGTGCACTTAAGTTTCCAATCTTAGGTGACCCAAAGTACATGAAATTAGTTGTCATTAATAATGCCACACATGGTGATCATCCTATTGGGTATTCATGTTCAGCTGATTCCATTTTCATCCATAAGAAATGTCATGTAAATGTCCTTTTTAACTTCAGAGGCTAAGAAAGTACTTTAACTTAGCTGCTGAAATACTGGCTCTTGTGGAAGCAGTGGATATTAGATTTATTAGTCAACATGCTGACTGAGATTCTGTTCTGGAGTGCGGTGAGTATTATTACCTTTTCTGACCCCTGACTCCACACCTCTAGTTTAATTCTTTTTGACAGACGCTGTTGATTGGCCCATCAAGTCAAGACGAGAATTTTTCTCCGTGTGCCACCCATTCTGATCCCATTCTTCTGCTTTCTCCACATACCCTCGTTTATACAAGTAACTATCTGATTCCTTTCTAAAATAACTTGTACGAAATGGCCAGAGAATAAGACCTCGTTATCATTTTTAAAAATTCAGTACTCTAATGTAAAATCCTAGTTAGAATTCTCTTTGTGAAGGGGGTTCAGATTGCATTTCGGTTCATTCTTTAAAAATTCTAAACACATGTTGCAACAAACATCAGTGACTCACGTTTGCAACAATATGCATTAATACTAAAATTCAGGTAAACTTCATTTTATGATTTAATCAATTGCAAAATAAATTCTGTCCCACAGGACCTTTTGTCCACATTGTCTAGAAATAGCCCAGTAGTCTTGTATTGGATATTGACTTCCTCATACATCAGGAAGCAAACCTTTTATTTCTTTCCAAGGAGGGTGCAGGGACCTTGAGATTTCCTGGCAACGACATGACTCTGCTGGACTTTTGACTGAAGATCGTAATAAATAGCCATGATTGAGTGTGCAAGTCAGCAGTGTAATTATGAAGCCTGGGTTGGAGACAGGATATTGGTTTTCCGTGGTTGGGTATCAGCCACTGTGTCAGTACTGCTCAGAGGATGCTGATTCAGGACCTGAGCCAATCTGTTGATTTTTAGTCAATAAAAGGGAGAAAATGCTGTAACATGGTCCTAGAGTAGGTCATTTTGCACTAGTTGAGAATTCTAGAATTGGAAGTCTGTTCAGTTTTATTTTATAACATGATAACTAGGAATCTTAAATTGACAGCAAATGTAACATTCTGACTTTCTACAATGGCTTATTATGTTTATTTATGTTTGCACTGGCCACGTATTTATCTGTGAATGAGTTGCAAATTGCAGTGAATTTACTGAGAGAATTAAGTCAGTCTTAATTCTGTCATTAATGTCTTTGCAGTAACAACAGAAAGCATGCTGGCAGCTGACAATTGTACTAGCAGTAATTGCTGGCACAAGAACAGACACGAAACTGAATGAATTAAACCATCTTCCAGTCATTAATCAACAAAACTAAATGTGTGATGTTAACTAGCATTGGAGTGTTTTGAAGACTTTGAGAGTTCATACACTCTTTTTCTCTCCCCTCCCCCCTGTTTTCTCTATACTGTTAAACGATTCATTCACAAGAAGGCGCTCCAAAGTTTTAGCTTATTTAGTGGTTTGCCCGTGGACATCATGGGCTTTATTTTTCTCATCGTTTTTCTCCTGTCCCAGTCATCCTGCGCTCAAATACTTGTGATTTGAACAGTTGATGCTATTGTGGTCTTGAAGATCAGTAAAGACTAGTTGCTCTCAATTTCTCTCTATTGTTCATGTGCATTTTCTAGCAGCAGTGTGTAGAGTGATCAGGAACTGGATCAAAATTTTGTCCCTTAGGATCTCAACTTAAGTTGTAACAACCTGCAATCCTGGCTAAGATTTGCGTTATGCGAAACTTACTATGGGACCTGAGACTATGTATGTCTGCATGGCTTAATACTGACATTCCCTTCATGTGCAGATCAGTTGGTGTATTTTGAAGGTCATGGACTTAATTTTAACTTTTTTTATAAGTTTAGGTGGTGCACATGCTGTAGAATCTTCTCACTTAAGTTGAAAGTTGAAGTTGTGTTTTGCTGTTAATTCTGTGACCCTCCCAGAGTTGACATCAGTTTAAAGATTAATACCAGGGAATGTGCTTTTAACCCTAAGATTTTGAAAATTAACAATTTTAGGTACAGAGAAGATGAAATTCTAAAGAACCTCCTTGAGCAGTGTGTGCCCAAGAAGTAGAAGGCAGTGCTGGACATGGTTCTGTGGAATAAAGTGAGGAAAGAAAAGTCAGTTACGGTGGGGGACAACATTTGAGAAGCTGCTACTTAGCTGTCTACCCACCTCATTTTTTTTCCCCTCGCTGTCTGACTTGCTCAGGAGTGAGGCAGTGAGTGAGGCTTTCCAAGTATTCCTCTGGGTAAGCGGTTTTGTAATTCATTTCTGTGGAGCCATGTCTGCTGTGTAAAATCTGCTTAAAAGTATGAAGCCATTTCACAAGTCCTGTGTGCTAGCAGTGAAGTTACTGACACTGCATGGACTATGAAGACACCCCTCTGTAGTTCCGGTGACTAAATGCAGCTGGCCAATTCTGTGGATACGTCAGTTTAGGAAGGATATCAGTCTTGAAAGGATATCACAGAAGAGATTTACTAGATTGTCATCAGGTATAAAAATCTTCTATGGAAAAGCTGTAGAAGCTTTCATATTCCTTGTAACTGAGAAAGTTAAGGGTTTGTTTTTTGAATAGAGATGTTGAAAGTCAAGAAGAGGTTTTAATAGAATAAACAAGAAAAAGCTATTTCTCGTGGTAGTAGACTCTAACCAGAGGATACAGATTTAAGGTAACTGGCAGCAGAACCAGAGGCAACATGCCGTTATATTCTCTGATTCTGTTGCATGAATCCACCAGGTAGGCATCTGGTGTCATTTTTATGGCTGCAGTTGGTGTGACTTGCACTTTCTATCTTGGGGAGGCACTGGCCTTTCATTATAAGATATGAATTGGGCCACTAGAAATGGGGGCCAAATTTGACTTTTAACCCTTGATTTTAGAGGACTCTAGGCAAGATGACAAGATAGTGGAGATGGTAGCAGATAGCTGAAATAGATAAAAGCTTTATAACCCAATCCTTGTGGACCAGGAGGAATTGCAATTTTTTTTCCCCCAACACCCCTCAAGCAAACATCTGGTATCCATCCGTTATCTAGAATTGGACAAGCTTCCCTTCCCTCCTGAATGCTGGGCTTTGACCTGCTCCCCAGGACTAATCTTTTCCTCTATTTATTGGCATTCCTTGACGCTTCGCACATGAACCATATAACTGTGTATCTGGCTGCAGCTGAATGTACAAATCCTGAATCCCAATGCTTCAGAGCTGGAAGTTCTCCTATCAACATGGTCATCTCAATTTGGCAGCTGCAAGAGAAATGTCATGCGTAAAGTAGACTGCTGTATGTTTTGTTGCCCTCATCAGGGCATTTAACCATGTGAATAGCCTTTCCAAATACCAAAGAAAATCTGCCCACACCTTCGTTGCTCTTCTAATTTCTTAATGAATTGAAGGGCAAAGTCCACTGTGATGGCTCAATATTGGAGGGGACCTGCAGTACTGACTTAACGAGATTGTGTTCTAGCACCAACACTCTTTGGCTATCAGTTTTCTTTATAATTCATTTTACGTTTGTGTAGTTTGATTACCAGCAAAAGAAAGACTGCTGTCATTGTGCAGAACCATGCCATACTGCCATCAATCATCATTGACAGTGTGATGCTGGATGTTGATAATTTCTCACATTGAGGCTCTACAGTCACCAGGAATCTGTCAGTTTGTGGCTGAGTTCAGTAAGCTCATTATGAGAACTGCAGCAATTATGTCCAAGCTGAGTAACAGAGTATAGAAGAACAGCACTCTGACATCACAAACTTGAGAGTCTGCAGAAGCCTTTGTGCACTCCTTGACTGTAATTGTACCTAGATGGCTTATGCTAGAACCAGAGGAAAGAATGAACCATTTCCGGTTATACTGTCTCAAATGTACAGAGGATGCCAGTGAGAAGCAACAGAGGAGCATTCTGGGAGAAGTTGTTGCAGTTACCACAGCTGCTAGTTACATCCAGCAGCCTTGCCAAGATCAGCCAAGGACTGGAAACAGAGAGGCTGGAGGCAGGAGATATTGACTGAAGCAGGTAATAAATTGAGTGTAGGGAATTTTGTGCCTTGTTTAGAGTAGCAGCCTTACCTTGATCAGGGATTATTTGTGGGAACTGCGCTTAATGACGTCACAAGGGCAAAAATGACATTTTGCAAGATGAGCTCCTGCTTGGTAAGTGCTGCTTAAAACACAGACCAGTACAGCACAGGAACAGACCCTCTGGCCCACAGTGTGCTGAATATGATGCCAAATTCAACTAATCCTTTCTATCTGCCTTTGGTCCACATCTCCATATTCCTTGCATATTTATGTGCTTATCTAAAAGTCCCTTAAACTCCCCTATCGGATCTGCTTTCACCACCCCCCGGAAGCACTTTCCACACTCCTGCCACTTTCCGAGATTTAAAAAAAAACTTGCCCCTAACATCTCCTATTGAACTTTTTCCTCCCTCACCTTTTAATGCATGCCCTTTACTAGTGGACATCTCAATTCTTGGGGAAAAATGATTCTGACCATCAACCCTATCTAGACATCTCATAATTTTTTAGACTTATCCCGTCAGCCTCTGCAGCTCCAGAGAAAACAACCTGAGTTTTTCAAGCCTCTCCTCACAGCTCACACTATCTAATTCATACAGCATCCTGGTAAACCTCTTCTACACCCTCTTCAAAGCCTCCATATCCTTGCTGTAATGTTGCAATCGGAATTGAATGCAATACAAAGTGTGGCCTAACCAAAGTCTAATAAAGCTGCAACATGACATCCTGACTCTTGTACTCCATTCCCTGACCAATAAAGGTAAGCACGCCATATGCCTTCTTTACCACCCTATTTACTTGTGTGGTCACTATCAGGGAATTATTGACTTGAACCCTGTGATCCCTCGGTACATCAGTGCTGTTTTGGCTCCTGCCATTAACTGTATATTTTTCCTTAACATTTGACCTCCTAAAGTGCAGTACTTCACACTTGCCTGGATTAAACGCCATCTGACATTTTTCCGCCCATATTTGCAGCTGATCTATATCCCACTGTATCCTTCGACTGCCTTCTACACTATCCACAACTGCACCAAACTTTGTGTTGTCTGCAGACTTACTAACCCACCCATCTACATTTTCATCCAAGTCATTTATATAAATCACAAACAGCTGAGATTCCAATATGGATTCTTGCACAATACCACTAATCATGGACCTCCAGCCAGAAAATGACCCTTCCACCACTACCCCTTGCCTTCTGTGGACGAGACAGGTTTGAATTTAAGTGGTCAAGTCACCGTGGCCCCATGCATTTTACTCTTATAGATGAGCCAGCCATGAAGGTGGGTGGTCAGATGATTCTTTTTCTCTAGCATTCAATTTCCATTAACCTGTTCATACACAAAAGGTGATAGAGTAGTCAGATTTAGGCTAAGATTTAGAGTAATACAGAGACTGCTGTTTACAGAATAATATGTAGTATGTTTTAGTGAGGATCTAACACTAGGAACCATTTAATTAACTGTAAATTAATTTAATAGCGCTTTATTTTAAATTGCATTATTGCTAGAACGTAAAAATGGCTGTCAGCGGGGTAGTATGCTTCTGCGGAATGTGGGAAATCAGTTTGAACATCCCTGACTATATCTACAGGAAGAGTGTCAGATTGTAACTCCTGTCAGACCACATGGATCAGTTGGAGTGGCAGTTGGACACACAGGAACGTGCAGGAGGTGGAAAGTATCATGGACAGGAGTTTTGGCGATGAGGTCACACATAAGGCTCATGCAGTTAGAAGGGTGACCACTAGAATGGGCAAACAGACAGTGCAGGAGCTCTGTTGTACAGCAGGGTCAAAGGCCATAAAGCAGGAGTAATAGAGAACTCAGTTGTCAGGGGCATAGAGGTGTTTCTGTTCCTGTAAAAGAGACTCCGGGATGGTGTGTTGCCTCCCTGGTGCCAAGGTCAAAGATGTCTCTGAGCAGCCGTGGGACATCCTCAAAAGGGAGGGTGAGCAGCCAGAGATTGTGGTACTAATGACATAGGCAGGAAGAGTGTCAAGGTCCTGCAAAGGGAGTAGGTACTAAGTTGAAAAGCAGAGCTTCTAGGTTGTAATCTTGGGATTACTCCCTGTGCCATGTGCCAGTGAGACTAGAATTGGAAGATAGTACAGTTAACTGTTTGGCTAAAGAGCTGGTGTAGGATGGAGGGCTTCAGATATGAGGATCATTGGGATGTCTTTCAGGGCAGGTGGAACCTGTGTGAGAAGAAGGTGTTGCACTTCAACTGGAGGGTCATCAATATCTTGGCAAACACCTTTCCTAGTGTCTCTCGGAAAGGTTTAAACTAGAGCTGGAGCAGTGGGAACCAGAGCAATAAGTCACCAAGTAAAATGACTGAGAAGGAGCTAGAGACAAAGGCCAGTAAGGCTAAGAGGAAGAACAGACAGGGACAAGTTACTGAACATGGCAGACTAGTGATCTGAAATGTATTTGTTTTAACATGAGTTTAGAGCTTGGATTAGTACAAAGGACTATGATATTGTAGCTATTGCAGAAACTTAGTTGAGAGAAGCACAGTATTAGTAACTTAACATTCCGGGATTAAGATGTTTCAGGTGTGATAGAAAGGAATGTAGAAGAAGTGGGGGAGAGTTGCATTACTGATAACAGCTGTACTGAGGGAAGACATCTTGGATGGCTCCTCCAGTGAGGCTATATGGCTAGACCTCATGAACAGTAGGAGTGCAGTCACTTGGGGTACCATCCCAACAGGCCTTCAACAGCCAGTGAAAGATAGAGGAACAGATGTGTGGACAGATTATGGAAAAATGTAAAATCAACAGGATTATTTGGATGGGTAGTTTTAACTCGCCTTGTGTTAACTGGGACTCACTTAGTTCCAAGGGCTTGGATGGGGTGGAATTTGTGAGGTGCATCTGGGAGGGTTTACAGAGGCAATATGTAAATAGCCCTAGCCCATTTAGGGAAGGGGCCATACTAGACCAGGTATTGGGGAATGAGCTAGGACAGGGGATTGAAGTTTCAGTGGGGGGACATTTTGGGAACAGTGATCATCATTTCATAAGTTTTAAGTTACTTATGGATAAGGATAAGTGTAGTCCTTGGGTGAAAGTACTAAATTGGGGGAAGGCTAACCATGACAATATCAGGCAGGGAATGTAGATTGGGGGTGGCTATTTGAGGGTAAATGTACATCTGGCATGTGGGAATCTTTTGAAGGCCAGTTGATTAGAATTCAGGACCAGTATGTTCCTTTGAAAATGAAGGATAAGTGTGGCCAGGTTTCGGAACCTTGCATGAGAAGAGAAATTGTGAGCTTGGTCAAAAAAGAAAATTGAGCTATACCTAAGATTTAGGAAATTGAAGACAGAGAGAGGCCTTGAAGAATATAAAGGGAACAGGAAAGAATTTCAACAAGGAGTTAGGGCAAAAGGTGCTGTGAAGTGACCTTGGTAAACAGGAGTAAAGACAATCCGAAGATGTTTTGTATATCTATTAGGAGCAAGAGGGTAGCTAAGGTATGGGTAGGTCCACTGCAGGGCAAAGGAGGGAATTTATGCATGGAAATAGAGGACATGGGTAGATCCTTGACAAATACTTTGCTATAGTATTCAGAAAGGAGAAGGACATGCTTGATGGTGAGTCTAGAGAGCAATATGTTGATATTGTTGATATTATTAAATTTGAAAAAGTTTAGAAAGGCATTAAAGTAGACAAGTCCCCAGGACCTGATGGGATCTAAATCAGAATGCTGAGGGAGGTGAGGCAGGAAATTACAGGAGCTTTAAATGAAATCTTTGTGGCATAGAGTCATAGTGTCATAGAGCTGTACAGCATGGAAACAGCCTCTTTGGTCCACCTCGTCCGTGCTGACCAGATATCCTAAATTAATCTGTTCCCATTTGCCAACATTTGGCCCATATCCCCTAAACCTTTCATATACCCGTCCAGATGTCTTTTCAATGTTGTAATTGTACCAGGCTTCACCACGTCCTCTGGCAGTGAAAAAGTTGCCCTTGACTCCTTTTTAAATCTTTTCCCTTTCACCTTAAACCTGTGTCCTCTAGTTTTGGACCTCCCTACTCTGGGAAAAATGCCTTGGTTATTCACCCTGTCCACGTCACTCATGATTTTATAAATCTTTATAAAGTCACCCCTCAGCCTCTGATGCTCCAGGGAAAACAGCCCCAGCCTGTTCAGCCTCTCCCTATATCTCAAATCTTCCAACCCCTGGCAACATCCTTGTAAATCTTTTCTGAGCCCTTTCAAGTTTCACTATATCTTTCCTATAGCAGGGAGACCAGAATTGAATGCAGCATTCCAAAAGTGGCCTCACCAATGTTCTGTACAGCCACAACATGACCTCCCAACTCAATGCACTGACCAATAAAGGCAAGTATACCAAATGCTGCTTTCACCACCCTTTAGTCATCGGAGAGGTTCTAGAGCACTGCATTCTAAACATTTTCAAAGCAACATTACTGGTCCTGAACTCTAATCTTTAAAAGGCCAGTTGATTAAAGATTTTAAGGACAGCAGTGGGAAGTTGTGCGTGGAGTCTGAAGAGATAGGAGAGGCGCTAAATGAGTATTTTTCATCAGTATTCACCCATGAAAAAGACAATGTTGTCGAGGAGAATACTGAGATACAGGCTATTAGACTAGACGGGATTGAGGTTCATAAGGAGAAGGTGTTAGCAATCCTGGAAAGTGTGAGAATAGATAAGTCCCCTGGGCCGGATGGGATCTATCCTAGGATTCTCTGGGAAGCTAGGGAGGAGATTGCAGAGCCTTTGGCTTCGATCTTTTTGTCGTCATTGTCTACAGGAATAGTGCCAGAAGACTGGAGGATAGCAAACGTTGTTCCCTTGTTTAAGAAGGGGAGTAGAGACAATCCTGGTAATTATAGACCAGTGAGTCTTACTTCGGTTGTGGGTAAAGTGTTGGAAAGGATTATAAGAGATAGGATTTATAATCATCTAGAAAGGAATAACTTGATTAGGGATAGTCAACACTGTTTTGTGAAGGGTAGGTTGTGCCTCACAAACCTTATTGGGTCCTTTGAGAAGGTGACTAAACAGGTGGATGGAGGGTACAGCGGTTGATGTGGTGTGTATGGATTTCAGTGAAGTGTTTGATAAGGTTCCCCACGGTAGGCAATTGCAGAAAATTCGGAGGCATGGGATTGAGGGTGATTTAGCAGTTTGGATCAGAAATTGGCTAGCTGTAAGAAGACAGGGTGGTGGTTGATGGGAAATGTTCATTCTGGAGTTCAGTTACTAGTGGTGTACTGCAAGGATCTGTTTTGGGGCCACTGCTGTTTGTCATTTTTATAAATGACCTGGATGAGGGCGTAGAAGGATGGGTTAGTAAATTTGCGGATGACACTAAAGTCGGTGGAGTTGTGGATAGTGCGGAAGGATGTTGCAGGTTACAGAGGGACATAGATAAGCTGCAGAGCTGGGCTGAGAGGTGGCAAATGGAGTTTAATGCGGAAAAGTGTGAGGTGATTCACTTTGGAAGGAGTAACAGGAATACAGAGTACAGGGCTAATGGTAAGATTCTTGGTAGTGTGGATGAGCAGAGAGATCTCGGTGTCCATGTGCATAGATCCCTGAAAGTTGCCACCCAGGCTGATAGGGTTGTTAAGAAGGCGTACGGTGTGTTAGGTTTTATTGGTAGAGGGATTGAGTTTCGGAGCCGTGAAGTCATGTTGCAGCTGTACAGAACTCTGGTGCGGCTGCACTTGGAGTATTGCGTGCAGTTCTGGTCACCGCATTATAAGAAGGATGTGGAAGCATTGGAAAGGGTGCAGAGGAGATTTACCAGGATGTTGCCTGGTATGGAGGGAAGGTCTTATGAGGAAAGGCTGAGGGACTTGATGCTGTTTTTGTTAGAGAGAAGAAGGTTAAGAGGTGACTTAATAGAGACATACAAGATGATCAGAGGATTAGATAGGGTGGACAGTGAGAGCCTTTTTCCTCGGATAGTGATGGCTAGCACGAGGGGACATAGCTTTAAATTGAGGGGTGATAGATATAGGACAGATGTCAGAGGTAGATTCTTTACTCAGAGAGTCGTAGGGGCATGGAATGCCTTGCCTGCAGCAGTTGTAGACTCGCCAACTTTAAGGGCATTTAAATGGTCGTTGGATAAACAAATGGATGATAATGGAATAGTGTAGGTTGGATGGGCTTCAGATTGGTTTCACAGATCGGCGCAACATCGAGGGCCGAAGGGCCTGTACTGCGCTGTTATGTTCTGTGTTCTATTCCCACATGTCAGATATGGATTTGCCCTCCGACAGCCACCCCCAGTCTACATTCCCTGCCTGTTATTGTTCCTTTGTTTAAGAAGGGTAACAGGGATTATCCGGGAAATCCCAGACATGGTGATCTAGTGAGATGGATACAAAATTGGCTTAGTCCTGATGGAAGGTTTTTCTGACTGGAGATCTGTGACCAGCGGTGTTCTGTAGGGATCAGTGCTGGGACTGTTGTTTTTTTTTTAATATATAAATGATTTGGAGGAGAATGTCGGTGGTCTGATTAGTAAGTTTGCAGACAACACCAAGATTGGGTGAGCTGTGGATAAAGAAGTAGATTGCTGGCAGATACAGCAGGATGTAGAAGGCTTGGCGACTTGGGTAGAGAAATGACAGGTGGAATTTAATCCAGACAAATTTGAGGTTATGCATTTTGGAAGATCTAATGCAGGAGAGAAGTGAACAGTAAATGGCAGATCCTTTAGAAGCATTAATATACAGGAGGATCTAGGTGTATAGACCCACAGTTCACTGAATTTGGCAACAAGTATGGCTGTGGTGGTCATGACATATGACATGCTTGTCTTAATCTGTCAGAGCACAGTGTATAAAAAATGACAAGTCATGTTGCAGAGATAGTAGGAACTGCAGATGCTGGAGAATCTGAGATAACAAGGTGTAGAGCTGGATGAACACAGCAGGCTGAGCAGGAAGGCTGACGTTTCAGGCCTAGACCCTTCTTCAGCAGCTGTGTTGAACTTTAGTAAGGCCACTTTGGAGTATTGCAAAAAGTTCTAGTTGCCAAACTACCAGGAGGATGTTGGAGGCTTTAGGGAGGGCACGGAAAAGGTTTACCAGGATGTTGCCTAGTGTGGAGCATATTAGCTGTGAGGGGAATTGCACAAACTTAGTGTGTTTCTACTTGAATGTTGAAGGATGAGGGGCGACCTGATAGAAGTTCCGAAATCATGAGAGGCGTGAATAGTTGGAGATAGCTGCATATCCCGCATGTTTTAACCCGCTGCCTTTTATCCGTAGTGAATGCAATAATGACTGTCAGAGTGGGGCTCCTGAACCATTCTCGGTGCTGGCTCATGTTGGTGGATTGGCTATTTAGTTATCTGCCATTAAAAAAAAAGGGACTGACGATTTGTGTTTCTAAAAACATTGAGAATGTATCTTTTTTAATGTGGAACAGTGTGGCTTCCAAGTAGGACTGATGCATCAAGTCATGACAGTCACTCGTGCAACAATGTGAAAGGCTGTCATTTTTCCATGTACGATCTTTTACGTGATTCTGATTTATAAGCATTTATGTAGAAGAGTCCGTCTTGGTTTTTTTTTGTAGCTAACCATGTCAAGGTGTTTTGCTGGTTTGTAATTAGGCATTGGTTGACGCTGAGACAAGGGAGATGTTAGTAGCTAAAATCTTGGTCAAAGAGGAGGAGCGAGAAGCGGAGGTGACGACCTAGTGGTGCTATCATTGGACTGTTGATCGAAAGACCCAAGGAATGTTCTTTGGGACCTGGGTTTGAATCTTGCCATGGCAGATGGTGGAATTTGAATTCGATAAATATCTTGAATTGAGAGTTTAATGATGACCAGAATCTGTTGTTGATTGTTGGGAAAAACCCATCTGGTCCACTAACGTCCTTTAGGGAGGGAAGCTGCCATCCTCACCTGACCTGGCTTATATTTGATTCTAGACCCACAGAAGTGTTGTTGACACTTAACTGCCCTCTGGGCAATTAGGAATGGATAATAAGTGCTGGCCCAGCCCATGATGCCCACACCCCATGAATGAGAAAGTAAACAGTAAATTCCAAAGCTGAGTGACAAAACAGCTTGAAAATAGGATAGTTGAGTGAAGGAAGTAGAGGATGTTTAAGATATAAAATTTTAACGCAGAGATCTTACTAGGTTGCAGTGTTCAAAGTAGTTCCGGAAGTGAAAATGGAGAGGGTCATTTGAGTTTTGAATCTGAGAATTTTTAACTTTGGTTCCCAGTGCACAATTGCATTTTGGAAGTGAGCGCAAGTCTGTAAGACTGAATGAGAGTTAGATGTTAGGTTGCAGCCTTTTTGGTGATTTCAGGTTTTATGCAGCTTTTATGGGAGGCTGAGCAGGCAAGTATTGGATTAATCTAATCTAGAGGAAGCACAAGAATGGGAAGATTCAATCAGATGGTGTGATGATGTAGAATTGCAAATTCTCTCCCAAGACGCACGCTGCTGACTTAAAACATAGATTTGGAACTCTGTTACCAATCCTTCATTGTCATGGGGTCAAGGTCCTGGAGCTTCCTTCCTAGCAGCATTGTAGATGCCCCTACATCCCAAGGACTGCAGGAGTTTAAGGCAGCAGCTGATTATGATTTGCTCAAGGGTAGTTCGGAATGGACAATAAATACTGGCCTCAACAGCAAAATCCACATTCCGTGAAGAAGTAAAAGAAATGATGGTCTTTATTATGGAGGTAACGTGGGACAGAACTCTCAGCTGGGTCACATAAGATGCCAAGGTTGTGAAGTTTGGAATGGGTTGAGACAGTGGCCATAGAATGGGCTGGCCTGAAATACTTTGATCTTGCTGTTTTAATTTAAAATGAGGAGTCTTTTTGTTTGGAGGAAATGTACAGTTTCTGTGGAAAATATTCTATAAAGATAAATTGGTAAAGAAAACATTTTAAAATACTGGTCAGGTATTTGCCAATAAGTTTCTATATTTGCAGATAGTTCAAGATGAAAATGGTTTGAATAGCAATATATGTTGATCTCTGACAGTAAACCTAAAAGGATTGACTTTTTTTTGTCATTACTGAACCAAGTGAACAGAACCATTGAATAGTTAAAAAAAAAATGCAGGAATTAACTAAAATTAGCAGCATTATACACTGTATATTGTTATATTAGTAATTTACCAACATGTTGTGACATTTTGTTTCATGCTTTATTTTATTAAAATATTTGCTCATTGAGGAGAGACTCCCATCTGGCAACAGCTTTATATGTTCTTTATGGCATAGTTGTAATTTTGAATACAAAATACTAACCCAACATCCCAAGGAAGATGGTTTAAAAAGCTTCATTCTTGACTATTTTTACTAGCTTTTGGTGCTGGAATGTTTTGGTTTTCTTCAGTAGCAGTGCATTCTGAATATTGGGTAACATTTCACTCTGCTCAGTGATGACCATTTCCAGCTGCTTGTTGAACTCCTTATCATTGTGGATGGCTAGCTGCATGTGGCTTATGATTTCGTAGATTGCCATCTTTTCTCATTGCCAACTTTTTTTAGGATTTGAGTAGTTCCATGTAGATGCTATAGGTCTGGTGTAAACGGTTCTCATTTGCATGAGGTTCGAAACATGGTCAGCAGGTACCAGCAATCCAGCCTATAATAGGAATGACTTGGCCTGGGTGCTATGATTTGATTTTAATTTCTAAATATTGAGACATTGCTGAAATAAATCCTGATATGTCAAATTTACACAAAATAGCATTGAATATACTTAAGTATTTTACAGATTCCTTGAAGTGTTCATTTGACCAGTGAGTTTGTTGGATTTTAAAGCGAAGATGGCAGTTTCTGTATAATTGTTTGGTAGTCTCTTCAGTATTTCACTCATGATCACCAGTCCAGATCTGTCTGTTAGTGGTATTACTAAGTAGCTGGAATGAGATACTGCATCAGACGTGCTGGTCAACACCGTTCTTGGTTTGAAGATCTATTTGAATGTTGCATTTACGTGATTGTTTTATATAGTTTAATTACCAGCTAATTTAACAGCTACTTGGACAATTAGAAATTGAGGGGGAGAAAAACCCACAGATTTTATAAAGACAATAAGGGAGCGAGGAAATCTCATTAAAACTTTGGTTAGGCTGCAAGTAGAATACTGTGTGCAGTTATAGTCATGTCACTTTCGGAAGAAAGTGATTGTACTGGAGAGGGTGCAGGGGAGATTCACCAGGGTGTTGCCTGGGATAAAGTTTCAGTTATAAGGAGAGACTGAATAAAGTTATTGTCATAGAGTCATATGGCACAAAAGCAGACCGTTTGGTCCAACCGGTCCATAATCCCAAAATAACCTAGTCCGACCTGCTTGTGCTTGGCCCATATAGCTCCAAACATTTTATTACTCATGTACTTGTCTAAATATCTCTTAAACTTTGTAACTGTACCCGCATCCACTACTTGTTCTAGAAGTTCATTTCACACACAAACCACTTAAAAAAAAAAAAAAAAAAAAAACTTGTCCCCTATATCTTTTTATTAAATCTTTCTTCTCTCACCTTAAAATATGCCCCCCGTGTTGAAATCCCCTACTGTAGGGAATAGGCACCTGCTGTTGACCTTGTCTGTACCCCACATCGTATTATAAACCTCTATAAGGTCATCTCTCAACCTCCTACATTCTAGTGAAAAAAATCCCAGCCCATCGAGCCTCTCCTTATAACTCAAACCCTCCAATCCTGGCAACATCCTTGTAGATCTCTTCTGAACCCTCTCCACCTTAATAATATCCTTCCTATAACAGGAAGACCAGAACTGGACACAGTCTTCCAGAAGAAGCCTCACCACTAACACGTACAATCTCAACATAATGTCTCAACTCGCATATTCAGTAGGTCTGGGAATGAAGGAAAACATGCTAATAAATGCTGCCGTAAACGCCCTATCCATATATGGTGCAAACTTCAAAGAATTATGTACCGGAACCCATAGGTGTCTCTGTTCTGCAACACTGCCCAAAGCTCTACCTTTAATTGAATAAGTCTTGTCTTTGTTTTACCAAAATGGAACACCTTGCATTTATTCAAATTAAACTTCATTTGCTGCTCTTCAGCCTACCAATCTTTGTGTTATCTGCAAATTTAGTAACGATGCTTTCTATATCTTCATCTAAATCACTTACGTAAATGATGAACAAAAGTGAACCCAACACCGAACCTTGTGGAACACAGTTGGTCGCAGGCCTCCAGTCTGAAAAATAATCCTCCACTATCACTCTGTTTCCTGTCATTAAGCTAATTTTGTATCCAATTGGCAAGCCCATCCTGAATCTCATGTGATTTAACTTTACTAATTAGTTCACCCTGTGTAATCTTGTCAAAAGCTTTTCTAAAGTCCAAGTAAACAATGTCTACTGCTCTGCCATCATCGATCATCTTAGCTACTTCCTCAAAAAACTCAATCAAGTTGGTGAGACATGATTTCCCTTGCACGAAACCATGCTGACCATCCCTAGTCATTCCTTGCCTCTTTTTAATGCATATAAATCCTACCTTTCAGAATCACTTCCGACAACTTACCCACCACTGAAGTTAGTTCCCAGTCTTCTCCTTGCTTGCCTTCTTAAACAAAGGCACAACGTTAGCCACTCGAGTTATTTGGCACATCACCTGTTTTTATAGATAATATAGATATTGCCGCAAGAGGCCCTGCAGTTTCCTTCCTAACTTCCCACAGCATCCTGGGATATATTAGATTATCTCTGATGCTGTGTTCATCCAGCTCTACACCTAGTTATCTCAGATTCTCCAGCATCGGCAGTTCCTACTATCTCTATATATTAGATCAGGTCCTGGAGATTTACATTTACACCTTCTTACATTTTCTACGACCTCCTGTAATATGAACTGTTTTCAAAACATTAATATTTATTTCCCTTAGTTCTCTAGCCTCCTTTCTTTCCCTGCCATAAAAACTTAGGTGAAATATTTATTTAATATCTCTTGCATCTCCTGAGGGTTTAACACAGTGACCTCTTTGATTTTAAGGGGCCCTACTCTCTTTCGCTTTTAAAGTACTTGTACAATCTCTTTAGATTATCCTTATTTGCCAAGGCTGTCTCATATGCTGTTTTTGTCTTCCTCATCTCCCTCTTAAGAGATGCCAAGAGGCAACACCGGACTAAGTTAGAGACCCAAACGAACCACATGGACACCTGCAGTCTGTGACAAGGCCTACACAACATAATGGGCTACAAAATGAAGCAGAACAGAATCACGGACAAAAATACATCCCTCCCCGATGCCCATAATGCTTATTAAGCTCGGTTTTGTCAGAAGGTCAGGGAAACAAGTTCACCTGCCCCAAGAAGTATCTGTTGCGCCTGTTTCCTCAGTCACTGCTGCAGACGAGGGATCAGCCTTCTTAAGAGTGAACCCATGGAAAGCGAATGGCCTCGATGGAGGCCCTGGCCATGTGGTCGGATCCATTGCAGGCCAGCTGGTGGGAGTATTTGCTGACATCTTTAACCTCTCCTTGCTACGAGCTGAAGTCCCCACCTGCTTCAAGAAGACCACTATTATCTCTGTACCAAAGAAAAAGTATGCAACGTGCCTCAACGACTACTGCCTGATGGTTCTGACCTCCATAATTATGAAGTGCTTTGAGAGGTTAGTCATGGTTCACATCCACTTTAGCCTCCCAGCCTGCCCCAACCCCTTGTACAGGTCCACAGCAGATGTTATTTCCCTAGCCCTGCATGTCTGGATAATAAAGGTATCAATGCTAGGCTTCTACATATTGACTACAGCTTCACCTTGAACACTATAATCCCAACCAAACTAATCTCCCAACTCTGAGACCTCTGTCTCTGCCCTGTCCTCTGCAACTGGATCCTTGACTTTCGGACCCACAGACTGCATTCTGTGAAGATAGGCAACACCACCTCCTCCACAACAATTCTCAACACCGGCACCCCAGAAGGATACATTCAGTCCCCCAGTGTACTTGCTGTACGCTCATGACTGTGTGACCAAATTTTGCCCAAACTCCATCTGTAGGTTTGCTGCCGACATCACTGCTATAGGCTGGATATCAAACAATGATGAGACAGAATAAGGGAACTAGAGTGCTTAATGACATGGTGCAAAGATAACAATCTCTCCCTCAATGTCAGCAAAACTAAAGAGCTGATCATCAACTTCAGGAGGCAAGGACGAGGAACACTCCTAACTACATCAATTGAGCTGAGACGGAGTTAGTTGAGATGTCAAGTTCCTGAGAGTGACGATAACCAACAATCTGGATCACTCACGTTGATGTGACAGTCAAGAAGGTACAACAATGTTGCTTTTTCCTCAGGAGGCTAAGGAAATTCGGCATGTCCATAAGGGCCCTTGCCACGTTTATAGATGCACTGTAGAAAGCATTGTATCTGGATACATTGTGGCTTGGTACAACTGATCTGCCCATTACTGTAAGAAACTACTGAAAGTTGTGAATACAGCCCAGACCATCATGCAAGCCAACTTTCCATCCTTTGACTCCATCTACACTTCTCGTTGCCACAGAAAAGCAGCCAACATCATCAAAGTCCCCTCCCTCTCCGGTTGTAATCTCTTCCAACCTTTTCTGTCAGATAGAAGATACAAAAGCTTAAATACATGTGCCAAGAGGTTCAAAAACAGCTTGTTCCCTGCTGTTATTAGACTTCTGAATGGAACTTTCAAGTTTCAAATCTAATGTTGATCTTGCTTTTTATGTACCTTCTTTGCAGTCGTAACTTTGTATTTCTTGTTCTGTTCAATCATCCTATGATCTTTGTATGTTATGATTTGCCTGTACCACACAAAACAAAAATTTCACTGTACTTAGGTATATGACAATATTAAATCAAATAAAGAATGCCCCTCTCCTCTTTTCTACTGCTCGAGTGATTCATTTGAACCCAGTTGTTTGTATCTAATATACAATTCTATTTTTATTCTTAACTTGAACTTCAAAATCATTATTCATCCATGTTCTCTAATCTTTCCAGCTTTGCCTTTCACTCTAACAGGCATATAATGATTCTGAACTCTAGTTATCATGCTTTTGGAAGTCTTCCACTTAGCAGACGTTCCTTTATCTGCAAACAGCCTACTCCAATCCATTTTTGAAAGTTCTTGCCTCATGCTGTTTAAAATTTGCCTTACTCCAATTAAAATCTTTAATTTTTATGGAAAGCTTATCCTTTGCCATAACTGTTTTAAGGTAAATAAAGTTATGACCACTAGACCTAAAGTGTTCCCTCACTATCACTTCAGTCACTGGCCCTGTCTTATTACCCAAGAGAAGCTCAAATTTTTCTCCTCTAGTTGGAGCATTTACATATTCAAGAAAATTTTCTTGAACGCATTTAACAAATTCTTCACCATCAAAACCTTGAACACTGTGGTGGTCCCAGTCAATGTTTGGAAAATTAAAATCACCTACTATTACAACCTTTATTCTCACATATATCTGAGACCTCTACATATTTGTTCCGCTGTTTCCCTCCAACTATTGTGAGGTCTATACTATAATCCC
The DNA here is from genome assembly GCA_024137785.1 of Ginglymostoma cirratum. Lineage (NCBI taxonomy): Eukaryota > Metazoa > Chordata > Chondrichthyes > Orectolobiformes > Ginglymostomatidae > Ginglymostoma > Ginglymostoma cirratum. The sequence continues at coordinate 57,211,614 of JAHRHZ010000018.1, forward strand.
ATCAAGGTGATCAGTCCCTTTTTATTTCTAATTTCAACCCATATATTTTCACTGGATGATTTTTCAGAGATGTTGTGCTAGCTACAGCATTAATGTTTCCCTTCATCAAAAATACCACTCTCCCTCCTCTTTTGCCTCTTTTTCTTCCTAAGGCATCTGAAACGCAGAACATTGAGCAGCCAGCCCTATCCATCTCTCAGCCAAGTTTCTTGAAATAGCTATGATGTCCTCATCCCCTGTTGCCAAATATGCCCTGAGTTCATCAACCTTACCTGTAAGACCTCTTGCATTGAAATAAATGAGATAAATTCCTCAGAGTTACTTTGTTCTCTGATTTGCTGTTGTCTGTGTTTTCTAATTAATTTGTGCTTTTCCGAGTCATCTGTCTTTCTATTTACTCTACTGCTTAGGATCCCTCCACTCCCCCTCTCTAATAGTTTACAGCCTCCCTTAATAGATTTAGTAGATCCTCCTGCAAGGATATTAGTCCTTTTCCTTGGAGCAGAGGAGGCTGAGTAGTGGGGGGTGGAGGGTATTTGGGGTTGGGGCTGGAGGTTGGGTGGGTGGTGGTGGTTATTTCATATTAGGGTAGATTGAGAGACTCTTCCCAATGGCAGATGTGTATAAGACCAGAAGGTGGTGGAGACAGATATTCTTACAACATTGAAGAAGCATCTGGATGAGCACTTTAAAATGATATGGCATGGTAGGCTATGGACTAAGTGTAGGTAAATGGAATTAGTGTAGTTTGATATTTGTTGGTCGCATAAACATGGTGGGCCACACGGCCTGTTACTCTACTGTATGATTCTATGACTGTATAAATCGTGTTTGACTAATTTGATTTAATTGTTTTAGACCACAGAGAAGGTGGAGTGGATGCTGTTCAAATAGGTTGCCTTGCTCTGGATGGTGTCAGTTTTTCTTGTGTAAAACATATTAAAGCTACAATCATTCAGTCAAGTGGGAAATATTTCATCACACTCCTGATTTGTGTCTTGTAGCTGGTGGACAGGTTCTAGCGAGTTGGTCACTACAGATTCTGACCTGCTGTGGTAGCTACTATTTATTTGGCTGGTTCAGTGAGGTTTCTGGCCAATTGTAACGCCCAGAATGTTGATGGTCAAGAAATCAGTGTTTTGTTATTGAATGTCTAGGAGAGATAGTTAATGATCAGCACTTGTGTGGCATGAGTGTTATTTGCTACATAGCAACTTAATCCTGAATGCTGTCCAGATGTTGCTGCTTGTGGGTACTTCATTGTTGACAAACTTGCGATAGGAGCTGAACATTGTGAATCATCTGTGAACAGCCGCAGCTGATCTTTCTGACAAAGGATTGGTCTTGATGCAACAGCTGAAGGTTGCGCCTGGGCAGTATTTTGAGGAACTTCTGCAGCAATCTGGGTATATCTTCCTGATGTCTTGTGTTGTTCTCCTCGTTGTTTACTTTAATTCCAAGCATTGTCTGCATGCTTGTTGATGCCTGTTGTGTCCGTGTTTAGATGGTTAATACACACAAAATGTGTTCCCAATATCCATAACATGAAGTGACATAATAGTGTTTCCCCGCACTTTGAAAAACAACTAATCGCAACAGTCTGGTATCTACCTTTTTTGCCAATTTCATATCCACGTGCAATCGCGGCCTTAATCTCACAAGCTTCAACTTTTCTAACGAGTCTATTTGTACAGTTTTATCAAAGTTTTAAAGTTAATATACACAACATGATCTGTACTGTTTCCACCTGTGCTATTTCATTGCAGTACTTAAATCACGCTTTTCAAATACAGTTTGCTTTTAACAAATTCTAGTTTGCAATTGTTTCCTAATCCTTGTTAGGAAATGCTTAAAAGTTGGTATAAATATGGAATTCTAACTCCCAAAGAAGCTGTTGAGGCTAAGTCATTGAGTATTTCAAAACTCAAACTAAGGTGGACAGATAAAGGTACAGGATAGTCAGAATCCAAATAAATCGAGGTAGAAGTGACTTGAGGGGCTTGGTAATCAACTCCCATTTCTGAAATCACCATTAGATATGGCAAGAAGAATGTTGATTGACTTAGTCTTGATCTTCCTCTTTTGTCAATGTGACTATTTTCCCTCATCCATGCACCATAGAGACATAAATTTGCCATAACAATTTTAGCCTCCAGTACAGTTAGATGTTCTGATATGTAAGGAAGTATTGTTGTAAGTATACAAGGCGTTAGTGAGATCACATCTGGAGTATTGTGTACAGTTTTGGCTCTTTACTTGAAGGGGATGTAGTTGCATTGGAGGCAGTTCGGGGATGTTCAGTAGAATGATCCCAGAAATGAGGAGTTTGTCATATGAAGAAAGATTGAGCAGTTTAGAATGATAACAGGGGGTCTAATTGCTAATGGGGATTAATGAAGTAGGTGTAGAAAGGATGTTTCGTCATGTGGGGCAATCTGTTATAGAGATTAGAGATAACAAGGTGTAGAGCTGGACGACCACAGCAGACCAAGCAGCATCAGAGGAGCAGGAAAGCTGACGTTTCGGGCCTAGACCCGGCCTGCTGTGTTCAT
>JAHRHZ010000018.1:57214565-57276690 GCA_024137785.1 Ginglymostoma cirratum
ATGAACACAGCAGGCCGGGTCTAGGCCCGAAACGTCAGCTTTCCTGCTCCTCTGATGCTGCTTGGCCTGCTGTGTTCGTCCAGCTGTACACCTTGTTATCTCAAATTCTCCAGCATCTGCAGTTCCTACTATCTCTGTTATAGAGGTTGTCATTTTCGGGTAAGGGGTGGCAGGTTTACAACAGAAATGAGGGGAAATTACTTCTTTCAATGGGTCATAAGTCTGTGAAATTCACTACTGAATGCAGTAGATACCAGCACATTGAGTAAATTTAAAGAGAGACAGACAAATGGATCTCTAATTAGTAACAATTTGAAGGGTTATGCTTCCACTGAATTGGTGATTGTGAAGGGGAACTTTCAACAGATTTTAAAATGCAAGTTGTTAATGTGCGATTTCACTATCTGGGATGTTCGAATTCAGTGTCTTCCCTTCAAAGTGGCAGAACTTCTGCTTTCAGGTACTGTCTTCATTTTCAGTACTAGTGGTTTTGCAGAACTGTTGTGTTCAGTAATTGAGCCAGAAGCCACCTTGTGTAATTTAGATGATATACTTGACGATGATCGTGTTTGGGTGCTGTTGCAATCTGCTTGCTGTTTTTTGGGATTATTTTCCAAATGCTGTGAGAATCTAAGGTTAAAAAGAGTCTCGACACAAAGGGCAAGATTCCTGTCACCTGAAGAGTCAGCGGACAATACATCCCTGTCAGTCATAGCCCCACAGCCATTTAGTGCTTTGTTAAAGATGGGATTGATTGCATCCTGTTCAAGTGGAAGTGCTGCTTCAAGATCTGCTGGATAGTCTGGGGTGGTAAAAGATTGCTGTGGGGCAGTGGCACTGAGGAAAGCTGTGTTGAAAATGGTCCCTTGAGGAAGATGCTCCATCTGCCTTTCCCACCTGAGCCCTGAGAGGGTGGCCTGATGAGCTTCTATCACCTTAAATTCCTCGTGCCAGCCTCCGAATTGGACGTAGATGGGAACTGGCACTAAAGTGGCCAATTATTAGCCACTCAGGAACATGAATTAGGGGCAAGGGTGGATAGGCATCCTCGGCCATATCCATCCCATGTAAAGTTGTGAACAGTTAGTTTTACTAGGAATTTTATAGATCTCTTTCTAGCAAGTCCATGGGGACCTCCAAAATTCTGTGTGTCGTGTGGAAACAATTTTACAAAAACTGATAAGATATTTTTGTGGTTAGCTTACACTGTTTAAAATTGGCTCCCAACTAATGTGCAATTTGAGAGATAATTCAATTGTTGATCTCCATGTTGCATGGAAAAATTTAAAAAAAGGAAGAGGAATATATCATTTGCCCCTTTTGAGTCACAAGTCATGATGATCATGGCTGATCGTCCAACTCAGCAGCCTGTTTGTGCTTTCCCCCATGTCCTTTGATCCCTTTAGACCCAAGTGCTGTAAACAAATCCTTATTGAAATCATAGAATGTTTTATTGTTGATTCCTTTTTTGCGGTAGCAAATTCCACAGGCTCACCACTCCCTAGGTGAAGAAACTTCTAATCTCAGTCCAAAATGATTTACCCTGTATGCTTAGACTGTGATACTGGGTTCTGGACGTCCCTGCTATTGCTAACATCCTGCATCTACTGCTGTCTAGTCCTGTTAGAATTTTATAGATTTTTGAGATATTCTTCTGACCTCCAGTGAAAAATAATCCGAACCAATTCAACTTCTTCTCATTTGTCAGTCCCATCATCCCAGGAACCAGTCTGGTAAACCTTCATTGCAGTCCCTTATAGCAGGAACATCCTTCCTCAGAAAGAGACCAAAACTGCACACACTGTTCAAGATATGGTCTCAGCAGAGTCCTGTACAATTGCAGCAACACTATGTCCCTACCAATATCGATTTTCTTCAGTTTCTCTCTGTTCTTAAACGCTGTGTGTTCCCCAATATTTCTGACATGTTGTTTGTGCCCTCCTTTGTGAACATGGAACCAAAGAATATATTTAGTTGGTCACCTATTTCTTTGTACCACGTTATAAATTGCCCTGTTTCTGACAGTAAGGGACCTATATTTGTCTTCAATTTTTTTTTTTCTTTTCAGATTCCAAAATAAACATTTAAAGTCAATTTATATTCCCTGAAAGTTTACCATCGTACTTTAGTTTTCCTTTCTTAATCCATTCCTTTGTCCTCCACTGCTCAATTCTAAACTGCTCCCATCCTCAGGTTTGTTGTCTTTTTCTTTTCTGGCGTATTTTTAAGCCCCTCCTCTGATCCGGTGCTGTCTCTGCTTTCTCTTGTAAGCCACAGTTTGGCCACCATTTTTGCATTTTACTTGTACATCAGGTAAGCTTGGACAATTCACCCGTGTGCTTTTTGAATGTTGCCATTGCCTTTTCATTGATGTCCCTTTTTTATATAACATTGAGAGATCTTTGACTGTCCATCAGGGAGGCAACATACTATCCTGGAGTCTCGATTGTGACCACAAAAATGCCTGTCTTTCCTCTGTAAAATTAAATCCCCTATGACTATTGCATTCCTTTCTTACGTTTCTTACTCCTCCCCTTTTCAGCAGAGCTAACCGTGATTGAATGAATTTGGTAATTCCTGTTTTCCCCTGAGAAGCTATGCCCTCGACAGTATCCAAAACATTATAACTATTTTACAGGAGAATAATCACAGGAGAGTACTGCACTGCCCATCTAGTCCCTTTTCTGTGCCTGGTGGTCATCCATTTCTTCCCTGCCTGCGAAGTGATTGCCTCTTTATGCATGCCATCTATGATATACTTTGCCTATCAGATGTTCTACTGTGAATCCAGGTCTGAAACCTGAGCTTTCAATAGCTGCAACTGGAGACTTGTCCTGTGCATGAACGGGCCAAGGCACTGGAAGTGTTCCAGGCTTCCCAGATAGAACAGGAAGAGTATGCCATGGCTTTGAGCTCTCCAGTCATGACTGAACTGTTCAAAGCAAAACTTTTTGAAAGATGCTTAATATCAAATAATGTCAATTATGTAAGGCCCTTATTCCCTGGTCCTTGTTTCTATAAAATATAATCCTTAGAAACTATAAACCAAAAGCAAAAAGCACCTCTTCCCTCTTCTGAACCAAATTCCCACAATGATTCAAATTCCCTAATACATGCACTCATGCTGACTGTGTCTCTCTCATTATAAGCTGTCTTCAACTCAGCTTCCTTCTGTGGCAGAGAATTCCACAGCCTCATCACTGTCTGGGTGAAGGAATTTATGCTTCTTTCAGTCTTAAATAGCTTTTTCACATTTCACATTTCCTTGGAAGGTGATTCCTAGTGCTGGACTCCCTGGTCATTGGAAATATCCTTCCAGCATTTACCTTGTCTAATCCTGTTAGAATTTTACAGGTTTCTGAGATTCTTCCCTATTTTTCTACACTCGGTTAATATTATCCTAACTGATCCAGTCTCTCTTCGTACATCAGTCCTGCCATCCCAGGAATCGATTTGGTAAACCTTTATTGCACTCCCTTCGCAACCAGAACCACTTGCCTTGGGTAAGGAGACCAACACTGCACACAATATTCCAAGTGTGAGTTCACCAAAATTCTGTACAATTGGAATAACCTACCCCTGCTCCTATACTCTAATCATCTCACTATGAAGGCCAACACACCATTGATTTATTAATCACCTGCTGCGCCTGAATGCTCGCATTCAGTGGACATGTTCAAGGACACCCAGGTCTTATTGCACATTTCTCTGTCTTTATAGTCATTCAGATAATAATCCATCTTTGTGTTTTTGCTCCCAAAGTGATAACCTCACACTTATCCATACTACTGAGCAGCTGTCATACACTTGTCCACTCATTTAACTTCTCCAATTCACACCAAGGCCAATTTTTATGCCCCTTCCTTGGATCTAATGCCATCGCTAATTTCCCTGGTCAGCCACCATGGGGTCACCTTTCCCATTTAATTTTTTTCACCTGACAGGAATGTATTTTTGCAGTTCCTCCACATACTCTTTAAACGTTTGCCCTTGCTTCTCCGCTGTCATTCCTTTAAGTGACAGAGTGGTGCTCAGTAGCAGCAGTGTGTATCATCTATAAGATGCACTGAAGAAGTTCACCAAGGCTCCTTGTACAGCATCTTGCACACCCACGGCCACTTTAGTCTGGAAGCACAATGGCAGCACGTACACAGGGACACCAACTGCAAGTTCCCCTTGAAAGATCCTGACTTGGAAATATGTCACCATTTCTTTGTTGCTGATTCAAAATCCTGGAACTCCCCTAATGACATTGAGAGTCCACCTACACCTCGTGGACTTAGCCGTTCAAGAAGTCAGCACATCATCACCTCGTCAAGGGCAACTAAGAACAGATATAAAGTGCTGGACCAGCCAGTGATACCCTCATGCCAACAAGTGAATTTAAAAAAAATCCCAGTTCACGTTAATTAGCAGTATCGCTTTTCTTAATTTCTGATTCTGTCTTTTGCTTTTGCCCTTTTTTCCCCACTCCACTGTCTCCCTTTTGAGCTTCTCACTCTCTTGCCATTTAGTTTTACCCCTCCCTAATCACACTAGTAAATGCTCTGCCTTTGTACGTCAGTCTGGTCCTGCCCAATTGCAACCTGTCCAGCTTGTACTGGCCCCATCTCCCCTAGAGCTAGTCCCAATGCCCCAGGAATCTTTAACTCACTGAAATCCTTGCACCATCTTTTCAGTCGTGTATTCTTCTGATATATTCTGCTATTTCTACTCTGACTTGCTGGTGGCACTGGTAACAATCCTGAGTAACAATCCACTATTTTTGCGGTCCTATTTTTTAACTGCTTGCTAACTCCCTACGATGTTGAAATATCATTAGGCTTATTAGAAAAGCGAGCAGCGTTTTTCTTAAGAGATAAAAGGTACTGCAGATGCTGGAGAATCCGAGATAACAAGCATGGGGCTGGATGAACACAGCAGGTCAAGCAGCATCATAGGAGCAGGAAAACTTGATGTTTCGTTGCGAACAACAAACAACTGCACCTCCCAGTCGCGAACCATTTCAACTCCCCCTCCCATTCCTCAGATGACATGTCCATCCTTGGCCTCCTGCAATGCCACAGTGATGCCACCCGAAGGCTGCAGGAACAGCAAATCATATTCAGCCTGGGAACCCTGCAGCCCAATGGCACCAATGTGGATTTCACAAGCTTCAAAATCTCCCCTCCCCCAACCGCATCCCAAAACCAGCCCAGCTCATCTCCACCTCCCTAACCTGTTTTTCCTCTCACCCCAAGCCACACCCCCATCTCCTATCTACTAACATCATCCCGCCCCCTTGACCTGTCCGTCCTCCCTGGACTGACCTATCTCCTCCCTACCCCCCTACCTACACTCACCTTTACTGGCTCCATCCCCGCCTCTTCGACTTGGCTGCCTCCTCCCCACCTATCCTCTCCTCTATCCATCTTCTATCCGCCTCCCCCTCTCTCCCTATTTATTTCAGAACCTTCTTCCCCTCCCCCATTTCTGATGAAGGGTTTAGGCCCGAAACGTCAAGTTTTCCTGCTCCTATGATGCTGCTTGACCTGCTGTGTTCATCCAGCCCCATGCTTGTTATCTCAGCATTTTTCTTAAAATGTGTTTGTCGGATCTGGATGCTGTTGGCTAGGGTAGCACTTATAGCTCACCACTATTTGTCCTCGAGAGGCTTGATGAATAAAATGCAGCCTTGAACCTCTGCAGTCTGTGGAGAGTGTGTAAACTTATGGTTCTGTTAGGAAGAAATTTCCAGGATCTTGACCCAATGATGGTGAAGGAACTGTGATTACTGTTCCAAGTCAGAATGGTGTGTGACTTGGGAGGGGTACTAGCGCGTGGTGATGTTCCCATACATCTGCTGCCACTGTCTTCCTAAGTAGTAGAGGTCGTTTGTACAGTTCAAGATGATAGAGTGCCAAACCAGCAGGCTTTGAGTGGGGACTGGGGATGTATTTCGTCTCGCTGACTTAAGCTTTGTCGATAGTACACAGTCAATTTGGAGAGAGGTGGTGATTTACTGGCAACAGAATTCCCACTTTTTGACTACTGTTTCTTTGATAGATATTTAATGACTAGTGAAGGGTTTAAGTCTGACTCCAGAAGTCTGAGTTATATTCTGAGTGCTACACTATCAAAGATGCTATGTTTTGGCTGAGACATTAAGTTGTGGTCTCTTTGCCCTCCTCAGGTAGATGTACGTAAAACATTCCATTGTCCTATTTTGAAGAAGAACAGGCGCAAACTTGACTGAAATTGGATGCCGAGATTTACATGTTATATTCATGACTACACTTTAAAAGCATGTTTAACTATAAAGTGCTTTGGGGGATCTTGAGTTTGCCAAGGGCGTAATATGAATACAGGTTCCTACTTTGTAATTGAAAATGAGCTGTTTGTGCTGGTGTTTGAATAGATTCCTCATCTTTTTGACTAATCGTAGACAATGTTTCACCCATACTTGTTGAAGCTTGAATGCTTCTACTGCAGTTTGGCCTTATGTCACAGGTGGAACTTCTTTCAGCAAGTTCTAGCAGGTGATAGTTGATTTATAGGGGATGATAGGGGAGGTATAATGTACCTCCTTTCTTGTGCACCTGGTCTGACACACTGCTGTTTGGTGCATTTAGAGATTCCTTTGTAGATGATTTGAGCTAGAATTCGATTTGTCTTCTAGAAAAAAAAAACTTCTCAGTTTACTAATTCTCTCCCTTTTTCCACAGCACAAATCTGTATGCTTGTAGTTGACGATGTGAAACTGTTGCTGCTCTTGTGAAAGAAGTATGTGTAAATTAATTGTGTACAGGTATTCAGATGTGAAAGGTGTGCTAAATTGCAGATAAAGCGTGTAAAATTCTGTCCATCTTGTTCTCTGCAAGTGATGCCTAAAAAAAAAATTGTTGAACCTGGCGTTGTTTACTGTTGTAGCATGTCAGAAGGATTGGTACACTGCTGTAGTTTTAGGAAGTGCGCTTGAGGCATTTTCAAGAGTTTAGTGTGCTGATCTCCCTTAGTGCAATTTCTGTTATTAAAAGGGATGAAATCTTCCTTTTGTTCTCGATCTGGGAAAGTACTGGTGTCCCATGTTACTGTATTTTTGTGAGTGGAAATTTTTTTTGATACAAGATCGCTGTCACCAATAGGAGAACCTTGCAGCGACTGTTGCTTTCCATCAACATATATTTCAGTAGTTATCCCAACCATACAAGGTAGATGATCCATTTTATTACATTTACTCAAAAGTTTAGGCTTACTGCATGTGTTGTTTTGGCTAATTGCTGTTGCTTTCAACATTCAACTTGCCCTTGATAATGCCAATGTGAATTTTGCTACATTGAAAACTGATGATACGTTTTAGATTTTCTCGACGAAGTTGCCACTTGATGGCAGTTTTGCTCTGTATCATATCTTGTATTCAGGACAGGACTGCGTATGCTCAAATTAATTTCATGTTTGATCTTAAGTGCTGAAAAATTTTATTCTGCTTGGATTCAAGCCTCGGCTTAGAACGTAGAACATAGAACGTAACAGCGCAGTACAGGCCCTTCGGCCCTCGATGTTGCGCCGATCTATGAAACCAATCTGAAGCCCACCTAACCTACACTATTCCATTGTCATCCATATGTTTATCCAACGCCCATTTAAATGCCCTTAAAGTTGGCGAGTCTACAACTGCTGCAGGCAAGGCATTCCATGCCCTTACTACTCTCTGAGTAAAGAACCTACCTCTGACATCTGACCTATATCTATCACCCCTCAATTTAAAGCTATGTCCCCTCGTGCTAGCCGTCACCATCCGAGGAAAAAGGCTCTCACAGTCCACCCTATCTAATCCTCTGATCATCTTGTATGTCTCTATTAAGTCACCTCTTAACCTTCTTCTCTCTAACAAAAACAGCATCAAGTCCCTCAGCCTTTCCTCATAAGACCTTCCCTCCATACCAGGCAACATCCTGGTAAATCTCCTCTGCACCCTTTCCAATGCTTCCACATCCTTCCTATAATGCGGTGACCAGAACTGCACGCAATACTCCAAGTGCGGCCGCACCAGAGTTTTGTACAGCTGCAACGTGACCTCACAGCTCCGAAACTCAATCCCTCTACCAATAAAACCTAACACACCGTACGCCTTCCTAACAACCCTATCAACCTGGGTGGCAACTTTCAGGGATCTATGCACATGGACACAGAGATCTCTCTGCTCATCCACACTACCAAGAATCTTACCATTAGCCCAGTACTCTGTATTCCAGTTACTCCTTCCAAAGTGAATCACCTCACACTTTTCCGCATTAAACTCCATTTGCCACCACTCAGCCCAGCTCTGCAGCTTTAGAAGGGAGAAAAGAATATCCCAAAGAACTTTCAGATCATGGAGTACTATTTTGAATATAAAGAAAGCACAGCAACCACAATGCACAATTCCACACACAACAATAAGATAATCTTTGCAGAATCTGATTTAATGATATTAACAGAGGAATGCATATTAGCCCAAAAAACATTCTCATTGAATAGTGTCATAGAATAGTCTGTGCCCATCTGAGAGCAAATCCTCGGTTTACCACCTTAGCTGAAATTTGCCGTCTCTTTATGTAAGACTTCAGTGAAATGTGTACACCTCCGTGCTCAGTTTGGGAATGGGACTTGAACCCACAGCTTTCTGTCTATGAGGTGAGGTGAGCATTTGAATGTTTTCAAGCAGATGTAAATAGATTCTTGTTAAACAAGGGTGTGAAATATTACTGTAGATAGGCGGGAATATGGAAGAGCCGGATCAGCCAAGTGTGCAAGCATGTGGTGTCAGTAGATAGCTGGTTTCCTGAAAGAAGTGCCTGGTTAGTCTCATTCGCTGGCTCTCCTGTCCAGTTGCCTGCCTATTTCGTTTTTAAGTAGATATTCTGTTCTCTTTTCAAGGTTGTTATTGGATCAACTTTCACCTCATTTCTCACCGCCCCCTGGATCTTATCCACTTTTGCGAATAGAGTTGCAATTAACGTAAAAGGAAACGCAACACACTTCTTTTGCTATGTTGACAGTAGGTAATAAGAGGTGGGGAGTGCCCTAATAGAGGGAAGATGCATGCTAGCAACAAAAGCAAGGTTTAGAATACTTATACTTTGTGTCCATGTTTACTAAAGAAAATGCTGAACAAATTAGAAATAGAGTTGGTAAGGGTAGTGGATGCAGTGATTGTGGCTGGCAAGATATACTGAAAAGCTTGGCTCTATCGAGAGTGGATATATCGCCTGGTCCAGATGTTTAGCACCCACCCCTTTTTGCAGTCAAGGAGCGGTCATAGTTAAGGGCTCGCCATGATTGCCTAGTCTTGCCAAATATAGGTGAATGCCAGAGCATTTGAAATGACAGGTATGACCTCTTTTTGGGAGAGGGTTTTAGTCTCAGTAACTGTAGAAGGACCCATAGAGTCTGAGTTGTACAACACGGAAACGGACCCTGTGGTCCGGCTCGTCCTTGCCGACCAGGTATCCTAAATGAATCTAGTCTCATTTGCCAGCATTTGGCCCATGTCCCCCTAAGCCCTTCCTATTCATGTACTCATCCAGATGCTTTTTAAGACTCCTCCACTTCCTCTGGCAGGTCATTCTCTACATACACCACCTTCTGCATGTAAAAGTTACATATTGGGCCCCTTTTAATCCGCCCAACCTTAAATTTATGTCCTCTAGATTTGATCTCCCTTACCCTGGGCAAAAGGCCTTCACTATTCACAGTATCCATGCCCCTCATGATTTTATACACCTCTGACGTAACCCCTCAGCTTCTGATGGGCCAAGGAAAATAGCCCCAGTCTATTCAGCCTCTTCCTAAAGTTCAAACCCTAACCTGGCAACATTCTTGTCAATCTTTTCTGAGCCCTTTCAAGTCTCACAACATCCTTCCTATAGCAGGGAGACTAGAATTGAATGTAATATTCCAAAAGTGGCGTAACCAGTGTCCTGTACAAGCACATGACATCCCAACTCCTATACTGAACGCACTGACCAATAAAGGCAAGCATACCAAATGCTGCCGTTACCGTATCTACCTGCGACTCTACTTTCAAGGAACTATGAACCTGCACTGCAATGTCTCTTTGTTTGTCAACACTCCCCAGCTTCCTACCATTAAGTGTATAAGTCCTGCCCTGATTTGCCTTTCCAAAATGGAACACCTCACATTTATCTAAATTAAACTCCATCCGCCAGTCCTTGGTCCATTGGCCCATCTGATCAAGGTTCTGTTTTACTCTGAGATAACCACCTTTGCTGTCCATTACACCACCAGTTTTGGTGTCATCTGCAGACTCACTAATGATTCTTCATGTATTCACATCCAAATCATTTATATAAATGACAAAAAGGAGTGGACCTGCTGGTCACAGGCCTCTAGTCTGAAAAACAACCCTCTATCGCCACCCTCTATCTCCTACCTTCAAGCCAATTTTGTATCCAAATTGCTAGCTCTTCCTGGATTCCATGTGGATCCTTGTCGAACATCTTGCTGAAGTTCAAAGAGACAACGTCCACCAATCTGCCTTCATCAATCTTCTTCGTCACTTCTTCAAAAAACTTAATTAAGTTAATGAGACAATTTCCCAGACATGAAGCCATGTTGACCACCTCTAATCAGTCCTTGTCTTTCCAGATACATGTAAATCTTGTCCCTCAGAATCTCCTCCACTGAAGTCGGACTCATCAGTCAGTAGTTCACTGGCTTTTCCCTACCACCTTTCTTTACATTATGCCATTACATTAACCATCCTCCAGTCTTCTGGCACCTCACCCTTGGCTATCCGTGATACAAGTATCTGGGCAAGGAGTCCAGCAATCATTTCCCTAGCTTCTCTCAAAATTCTATGACAAACCTGACCAGGTGCTAGGAATTTATCCACCTTGATGCGTTTTAAGAAGTTCAGCACCTTGTCCTCTTGTGATATGGACACTTTTTTCAAAATATCAAGTATTTATTTCCCCACGTTCTCTAGCTTCCATATCCTTCACAGTAAATACTGATGTGAATTACTTGTTTAGTATCTCACCCATCTCCTGTCGTTCCATATGCAGCTGGCCTTGTTGATTTTTAAGGGGCCCTACTCTATCCCTAGTTACTCTTTTGCCCTTAATGTGTTTGTAGAATCTTTGCATTCTCCTTAACCCTATTTGCCAAAGCTATCTCATGTCCCCTTTTTGCTCACTTGATTTCTCTCTTGAGTATACTCCTGCCCTTATACTCCTTTAGGGATTCACTTGATCCCAGCTGCCTATACCTGATCTATGTTTACTTTTTCTTGACCAGGGCCTCATTTTTCTCTAGTCATCCAGCATTCTCTATCAGCTTTGCCCTTCACACTAACAGAAACATATTGCCCTGGGCTTTTGTTATTTCATTTCTAAAGCCTTCCCACTTTCCACCTGTCCCTTTTACCTGCGAATAGCCTCTTCCGATCAACTTTTGAAAGTTCTGCCTAAAACCATCCAGATTAGCCTTACTCCAATTTCGACCTTTAACTTTCAGATCAGGTCTATCCTTTTCTAAAATTACTTTAAAACTAATAGAATTATGATCACTGGTCCCAAGGTGCATCCCCACTGACACCTCAGTCATATGTCCTGCCTTCTTTCCCAAAAGAAAGTCAAATTTTGCATCTTCTCCCGTAGGTACCTCCACGTAGTGAAAAAGGAAATTTTCTTGTAAACACTTGACAAATTCCTTTTCATCCACACCGTTAACACCATGGCAGTCTCAGTCTATGTTTGGGAAGTTAAAATCCCCTACCATTACAGAGATCTGAAATCTGCTTATTAATTTGCTTCTCTATTTCCCGCTGACTATCGGGGGGCCTATAGAACAATCCCAGTAAAGTGATTGTTCCTTTCTTATTTTTCAGTTCCACCAAAATAACCTTACTGGACATACTCCCAGGAATATCCTAATTACAGCTGTAATGTTATCCCTGACTAATTTAATATCAGTGTTGGTTTAGGTTTTGGAAACACTGATCAGGGAACAAAGTCAACAGGCACTTTGTGTGGTTTGAGTTAATTAATGGGAGCCAGCATGGATCAAAGAGGCAAATCATGCTTGACTAATGGAATTCTTTGAAGTAACGAGAAGGGTTGATGGAGACAATGCTGTGATGTTGCATGGATTTTAAGAAAGCATTCGACCAAGTATCACATTCAGACTCATGGAGTAGGAGGGTCAGTGTCAGCTTGCATGTGAAACAATATTGGCTTCAGGACAGAAACTAGGAAGTCATGCAAGAGGATATTTTATAGTCACTCCATGTTGAACGCTACTTTGAGGTACTGAGGATAGCTTGGGTGCACAGTGCACTCAGGGTGGGCAACTTCAGTGTTTACCACCATACAGTCACATAGCACTGAAACAGATCCTTTGGTCTAAATGGTCTATGTGGACTAGATATTTCCAGTTTGGCCCTAGTCCCATTTGCCTGCATTTGGTCCATATTCCTCCAAACCTTTCTTATTCATGTACCCATCCAGATGCCTTTTAAATGTTGTAATTGTATCTGCCTCCCCCGCTTCCTCTGGCAGCTCA
Organism: Ginglymostoma cirratum; assembly: GCA_024137785.1. Lineage (NCBI taxonomy): Eukaryota > Metazoa > Chordata > Chondrichthyes > Orectolobiformes > Ginglymostomatidae > Ginglymostoma > Ginglymostoma cirratum. The sequence continues at coordinate 57,227,112 of JAHRHZ010000018.1, forward strand.
TACCATACATGCACCACCTTCTTAGTGAAAATGTTGCTCCTCAAATCCTCCTAAAATCTTTCCCTCTGGTCGTTTTTAAATCTTATTCCTCTTGCCTTTAAACCTATGCCCTCTAGTTTTGGACTCTACCAGTCAAGGAAGAAGACCTGGGCTATTCAACCTATCTATCCCCCTCATGATTTTTTAAAGCCCCTTAAAGATCTCCAAGGCCACCTATGTGTGAAACTGCAGGAGATGGGGGAAGATACTAAATGAGTATTTTGTATCAGTGTTTACTGTGGAGAAGAACGTGGAAGACAGAATGTGGGGAAATAAATAGTGACATCTTGAAAAATGGCCATATTACAGAGGAGGTGGTACTGGATATCTTAAAACTCATAAAGGTGGATAAATCCCCAGGACCTGATCAGGTATATCCTAGAACTCTGTGGGAAGCTAAGGAAGTGATTGCTGGGCCCCTTGCTGAGATATTTGTATCATTGATAGCCACAGGTGAGGTGCCAGAAGACTAGAGGTTGGCTAATATGGTGCCACTATTTAAGAAAGGTGTGAGGAAAATCCAGGGAACTATAAACCAGTGAGCCTGACATTGGTGGTAACAAGGCGTGGGGCTGGATGAACACAGCAGGCCAAGCAGTATCATAGGAGCAGGAAAACTTGACGTTTCTGGCCTAGACCCTTCATCAGAAATGGGGGAGGGGAAGAGGGTTCTGAAATACATAGGGAGGGGGGGCGCCGGATAGAGGATGGATAGAGGAGAGGATAGGTGGAGAGGAGGCAGACAAGTCGAAGAGGCGGGGATGGAGCCAGTAAAGGTGAGTGTAGGTGGGGGGGTAGGGAGGAGATGGGTCAGTCCAGGGAGGACGGAATGGTCAAGGGGGCGGGATGATGTTAGTAGATAGGAGATGGGGGTGGGGCTTGAGTTGGGAGGAGGGGATAGGTGAGAGGGAAAACAGGTTAGGGAGGTGGAGATGAGCTGGGCTGGTTTTGGGATGCGGTTGGGGGAGGGGAGATTTTGAAGCTCGTGAAATCCACATTGATACCATTGGGCTGCAGGGTTCCCAGGCTGAATATGATTTGCTGTTCCTGCAGCCTTCGGGTGGCACCACTGTGGCATTGCAGGAGGCCCAGGATGGACATGTCGTCTGAGGAATGGGAGGGGGAGTTGAAATGGTTCGCGACTGGGAGGTGCAGTTGTTTGTTGCGAACTGAGCGCAGGTGTTCCGCAAAGCAGTCCCCAAGCCTCCGCTTGGTTTCCCCGATGTAGAGAAAGCCACAACGGGTACAGCGGATGCAGTATACCACATTGGCAGATGTGCAGGTGAACATCTGCTTGATGTGGAAAGTCTTCTTGGAAGCCTGACATTGGTGGTGGGCACATTGTTGGAAGAAATCCTAAGGGACAGGATTTACATGTATTTGGAAAGGCAGGACTCGATTAGCGATAGTCAACATGACTTTGTGCATGGGAAATCATGTCTCTCAAACTTGATTGGGCTTTTTGAAGAAATGAAGAGGATTGATGAGGGCAGAGCAGTGGACATGATCTATATGGATTTCAGTAAGATGTTCGACAAGGTTCCTCGTGGTTAGCAAGGTTAGATCACATGGAATACAGAGAGAACTAGCCATTTGGATACAGAACTGGCTCCAAGGTAGGAGAGAGGGTGGTAGAGGAGTGAAGCTTTTCAGACTGGACGCCTAAGACCAATGGTGTGCCACAAGGATTGGTGCTGGGTCCATTACTTTGTCGTTTTATATAAATGATCTGGATGTGAACATTGGAGGTATTGTTAGTAAGTTTGCAGATGACACGAAAATTGGACGTGCAGTGGAAAGCAAAGAAGGTTATCTCTGAGTACAGCAGGATCTTGATTAGATGAGCTGAGGATTGGCAGATGGAGTTATTTATCTAAATTAAGATAAATGTGAGGTGCTGCATTTTGGATTGGCAAATCAGGGCAGGACTTGCGCACTTAATGGGAAAGTCCTAGGAGTGTTGCTGAACAAAGAGACCTTGGAGTGCAGTTTAATATTTCCTTGAATGTAGAGTAGCAGGTAGATAGGGTAGTGAAGAAGGTTTTTAGCATGTTTGCCTTTATTGGTCAGTACATTAAGTATAGAAATTGGGAGGTTATGTTGCAGCTGAACAGGACATTTGTTAGGCTGCTATTGGAATACTGTGTGCAATTCTGGTCTCCCTGCTACAGGAAGGATGTTGTGAGACTTGAAAGGGTTCAGAAAAGATTGACAAGGATTTTGCCAGGGTTGGAAGGTTTGAGCTGTAGGGAGAGGCTGAATAGACTGACGCTATTTTCCCTGGAGCCTCAGAGGCTGAACAGTGACATTAAAAAGGTTTATAAAATCATGTGTCATATGGAAAGGGTAAATAGACAAGAGCTTTCCCTGGGGTGGCAGAGTCTAAAACTAGAGGGCATAGGTTTAAGGAAAGGTTTAAAAGGGACCCAAGGGGCAACTTTTTCATGCCGTGGGTGGTGTGTGTATGCAGTGAGCTGCCAGAGGAAGTGGTGGAGGCTGGTACAATTACAACATTTAAAAGGTATTTGGATGGGTACGTAAATAGGAAAGGTTTAGAGGGACGAGGGCCAAATGCTGGCAAATGGGACTAGATTTATTTAGGATATGTGCTCAGCATGGACGAGTTGGACCACAGGGTCTGCTTCTGTGTTGTATATCTCTGTGACGCTGTAAGGTCATCCCTTAGCCTCCAACGTTCCAGGAGAGAGAATCCCAGCCTATTGAAGCTCTCCCTATAACTCTCACTGTTCAGCTCTGACAATACCCTTGTAAACCTTTCCTGCACCCTCTCAAATTTTATAACATCCTTCCTATAAAAGGGTGACCAGAATTGTATGCAGTATTCTAATAGTGGCCTGTACAGTCCTGTAGACTAATAGTTCTATACAGCCTCAACAACTCCTATGCTCAGTGTTCTGACCAATGAGCACCAGGCATGTCTTGGCTGCAGCAATACTGACTGAGCTGGTTGAATCCTAAAGGCCAGCTGCTAAACTGGGTCTGTGGCAGGCAATAACATACTTGCCCTCATTCTCACCAATCTGCCTGCCACGGTGCATCTGATAGTAGGAGTGATCATAACACATTCCTTTCAGAGATAAGTCTCGCCTTCACATTGAGAGTTTTGTTTCACTGGCTCAGAGTCCTGGAACATCCTCCCTAATGGCATTATGTGTGTACGTACACAAATGGATCCAGTAGCCTGTTCACTGTCACTTTCTCAAGTGCAACTAGAGATGGGCAGTAAATGCTGGCTCCATCAGAAACCCCCACATCCTACGGATGAATTGAAAATAAACAGTTAAGTTGTTTTCTTCATCATGGAACCAAACAGAGATGAGGCTATTTTAGATGTGTTGTGTAAAGTGGCAGTTAATTAGAAATCTCAGTGAATGATTGTATAGGACTATATGATAAATTTTCTATTGAATGTGAATTTAGGTCTGAAGCAAAAGTTTTAAGCTTAAAAGAAGCCAATTTAACAGAGTGAATTTGCAAAATATGATTAGAAAATAGTTAAGTATGTTTGTAGTGGATGAACGTTTTTAGTATTTAAATGAACAAAATTCTCAACAGAAATACACTCTGATGAGGAAATAAAAGCTGTGTGGGGAGGATTTTCCCTCTGAGGTCGACTGAAGAAGTTTATAGATGGTATTCGATTTTAAAAAATCTGATGTTTTGAAAAATTGTGGCAAACTTGATAACCGGGATTGATTTAGAAACCAGCAAAGTATAACTGAAAAATTAAGTTTAAAAAGAAACGAAAAATGTAGGATACAAGAGTAAACCAAGAAGAAAGTTTTTAAAAAAAAAAAAAATTCAAGGGCTTCTACAACTTCCTGAGAAGAAAGAGGATAGGAAATTTGATGTTGGATCCTTCGAGGCTGAGAGAATAGAAATTTTTGTGATTACAGAAATCACAGATATGTTGTTCAAATTTTTTTTTGTCTTCACAATATGAAGTGTTGTTTTCCTTAGAGCAGAGAAGGCTGAGAGAGGAACTGATTGAGGTGTACAAAGTTATTAAGGATGTATACAGGGAGAACCTTGGTAGAGGGGTCCACAGCTAGGCTGGTGCAATTTTCAGGCGAGGAGCAGGAGCTGTTAGGTTATCAATAGTGTTTTAAAGGTGTTTACAATAAGTTTTTAAATATACTTTCTCGTGCACTGTTAAAAGTTTTATAACAACGAAGTAAGCCTTTTAACTAGCACCAACTCCTTTTTAAGTGAGGGGGGGAAAGAGCTGCATTCTTTAATGTGATTTCTGCTAATTGGTTTCTCCTGAAGAGACACTTGAGAATTGGACAAGATGATGTTTTAATTTTTAAGCAAGAGTATGAACTTTCAGTTATCTTCTCAACTTGCTGTTTATGAAATTCATTTATGAAAAATGCTTGCTGACAAAAGTGGATCCGAACGTGGCCAGAGTGCGTGTCTCCAATTTTACGCTCAGGTGTCTGGCAAAGAATTCTCGGCTTCATATAGAGCTTTTTTTTCCCCCAAGATCATGCATTTCAGTTCATTTATGCTTAAATTGCAAAAGTTATCTCTCTCAGGCTTTCAAGTTGGGCTGTCAAACTTTTGAACTTGAAAGCCCACATATCCTTGCTGTGAAAGACTGCCAATTCGTGTTCTAATGATTCTTGGCTGACTCCTGAAAATGGTGAAAAGTTAGAGTGCTGAGGTGCCATTTCCTTTCTAAATTCCTGAAAGCATCTGACAAAATCTTTTTTTTTCACATTTGCAGAATCAGATTGTAAGTTTTCCTTACCCCAGCTGGGCAGCTGCCAACTTAAAGGAGTAACAGTGGTTGGAGCAGGAGTGAAAGCCATATAGGTTAAGTGTATGTTAGAGGTTACTTGTGGGGTTAATTCAGCTTTCCTTTTGCTTTTGGTTTTCACAGTGAATACACTGGTTCCAGGGTAGCATAGGCAGGCTAATGAGATGGTCTGAACAGTGGCAAATAGAATTTAATCCTGCAAAGTTGATGCATTTAGTGAGGACTAACAAGGTAAGGGAGTATGTGTTGAATGATTGATAGAATCCTAGGAAGAGCAGAGGATCAGAGGTACCCTTGTTGTGCATGTCCACACAGCATCAAAGACAGCAGGGCAGGTAGATAAGGTGGTTAAGAAGGCATGAGATACTTGCCTTTATTAGTCAAGGTATTGAGTTCAAGAACAAGGAGGATATGATGGAGCTGAATCTAACATAAACATTAGTTCAGCCATATCTGGAATACGTGTGCAGTTCTGGTTGTCACACTACAGGAAAGATGGGAATAGATGCATTAAAGAGGATGCATGATATTACCTGAGTTGACACGAATCATCTATGAAGAGAGACTAGATAGGAAAACAGCCAGCATTAGAGCAGAGAAGGCTGACAGAGGATCTAACTGAGGTGTACAAAGTTATGAAGAGTGTATATAGGGAGAACCTCGGTAGAAGGGTCAGTAACCAGGGTGGCACAATTTTAAGGCGAGGAGCAGGAGTTTAGAGAAGATTTGAGTTTTCACCCAGATGGTTGTGGGTATCTGGAACACACAGTGTGATAGAGGCAGAAATTGTCGGGGCATTTAGTAGTATTTAGATATCACTTGATATACCATTGCATACGCTTTGGGCCAAATATGGATAAGTGGGATTAGAATAGATAAATGCTGGATGACGTGTGGGCATGGATTGGCCAGAGGGCCTTTTTCCATGCTGTAAAAAAAAATACTCTGACTCTATTATCATAATTTCAAAAATTTAAACTTGTTTCACATTTAAGTCACCTCTTATGTCAAGTTTTACTTATGTTTATTTTATAGTTCTGCTTTGCCGCAGAAAATGGTGATTCCTGGCAATGTTTTTATTAATGTCGGCCGTCCAGAATTTGAAACTGGGACTTTAAGATCTGCCTTGGTATAGTGGTACACTGGAGTCTCTTCACCCCCACTATAATGGTGGTCTATCTATGATACGATTTGGGGGAAAAAGACCTTGCAACTGTATGTATGTCCTTCAACTTTTTTACAATCCCTACAGCCACATTTGTAATGGTATCAGCGCTGTAGAAATTCAGTTAAGTGGGAAGAAGATAAAAGCTGGCAGTTTTTTCTCCATAGAGCAGAAAACATTGAGAGTAGATTCAGTAGACGTTTTCAGAATCATGAAGGTTATTGATTAGGTAACTAAGGAGAAATTGTGTGGCAGAAAGGTTGGTAGCTGGAGGTTTCAGATTTGAAGCGGTTGGCAAAAGACAGATCTGTAGACCCAGCAAAAAACAACTGATGTAGAGTTCTGCTGGTGGGCTTTGAAATATTAAAGCATAAGTGTTGCTCTGTGCAGTATCCCAAGATATTTATGACTGAAAGCCTTTACAAGCAATTTCAGTTTAATATTTTGCAAGGGGCTTTTGTTTTGTTATTCATGCACTTTTGATAATTGGAGTTGTAAAAGCATCTGTTTATGTTGGAGGTGCAGCTAATTTATAGATTTTCAGAAGTAGGCTGCTCAAAGTGCGGTGCGCGGGGTTTTGGGTTAGGGTTTTGTGTTTGTAGAATATTGAAAATTAGTTGTGTGCTTCTTATCCAATGTGGAACAGATTGCTATTACATTGGTACCTTTCTTTAGATATTTTCTAATCAGCCTGTTCAGAGATGTTATTACACACCACCACAGCAGGTGGGATTTGAGCCCAGGCCTCCATGGTGAGAAGTACAGACACTACCATGTGCCAGAATAGCCCTTTAAAAGATCAGTGCAAGGTTTGAATCTGTGATCTGTTAATAACACACACATTAACAACAAAGTCTAGACCTATTAATCTTTGGCTAGGTGACCATGTGGTTGGATGTTTCTGATTAGGTCAGCATTTATTGTGCATCCCAAATTGCCCTCGAGAAGAAGATGGTGAGCTGCCTCCTTGGTCCATTGCATTGCTGAGCCTATAGATACACCAACAGTGCTGTTGGGAGAGAATTTGAGGATCTCGATCCTTTGATAGTGAAGTAGCACTGTCAAAGTCGTGCTTACAATTGGTGCTACTGAAGTGTTAATGTGGAATAAGAGTTAGAGAGAGGATATAGTATTCTTTGCTTCGCCTATGATATGAAAGCTGCCTCTAGGTTGTCTCGAGTGTTTTTTGCCTTATTTCTTTCAACAGTATATTGTTGATTACCGTAAAGCAGCATTTATATTGGACATCACAGCCAAAATATTGCAAATGCTGGAAATCAGAAATAAAAATAGAAAATGCTGGAAGTTTCACAGATTGGGCAGAATCTGAATTTTGAATCATGTGATTCTGCTTTTGGAATTTGATGCCATTGTGAAGGTAAATTTGCTATAGTCCTAATGGGGCATAAGGCTGCTCCCTCATTAGAGAGAGATGGCTGCTGTTGGCTTAACCTGAGTGTCACCATACCTCAGGTGAGGGGAGGCTTGATGAGGATAGCTCTTCATCACAACCTCAATAAGTGCAGGAATTGAAACCATGCTGTTGGCATCACTCTGCACTACTTCCAATTTGCCTAAATATTCACTAGCAGTCTCTTTCTTGTAGGTTGGCTAACTTTTGATCATTTCTGTTATGTTTCCAAGAAATATGCTGGAACTTTTAGAATTTCCTGAGATACTTATCAAATTACTTCTGAGAATTCACGTACTCTGTAGACAGTGTACTCTTTTTATCTGCTATTGCTGTTTCAAAAAAGCTCTCGACATTTGTTCAAAACTACTACTTGCCTTTAATAGATCTATGGTAGCTACCGTTGATTATTCTGTGCATTCTAATTGCTCATTAAATTGATCTGGAATTATGAATCTTTGGAGTTTAGCCGAACAAACCAACTTGTCAACTTGGTTTATCCATTTCTCTCTTTTCAAACAGAGATGCCATGTTGGCATTCCTAAAATCACCCTTGTGTGGTTTGTAAATTTGAAAGTTTACATGTTGTAGCTAAAGCTTCTGCCAATTTCACTTATCATTTTAAGTATGCCATCAGAGTGTTTTGAGTTCTACTAATTTTATAATAGTTATTTCAGTATGGATACTTTTTAAATGTTTATTCCACATTTGTAAATGTACGCTGTCCACTATGATTTACAAACATTTACACTTGCATATCCCCACAACTAGATCTTCCTTTTCATTTCTAAGTGACCAGGACTCCTCTAAGCATTTTACCTAAAATCACCTTTTTTTTTAATTCTCATCAGTCATTCTAATCTCTTTTTAATTCCCCACTACTTCCTGCACGCTTCAAGATTTCCTTTGGTTCTTACTGCTAGATATTTCTCGATGTTGCCTGCAGGACCACTGTGAGCTCCTTGCCACATTACGGACTTCATATAAGGATGGGCAAAAGAGTTAAAATTCAAGTGGAGGGCTGAGAGTAATTGTCCTTTACATTAAAGCAGTATTTTAGTAGGTGGTAACAAAGACCCTTGGCAAAGCTGAAGTCGATGGAAATTTGGGGCATGGGGAGGTATTCTCCATTCTAGGAACCATATCCTAGTGCAAAGGGAGATGGTTGTGGATGATAGAAGCCATCCATCTCAGTAGGAGGACATCACTACAGAAGTCTAGATAATGTCCTGGCTTGATTATCAATTTTCTAATTCAGCAATGACCTTTATTCCGTCAGAAGATCAGAAGTAGATAAGTTTTCTGCTGATTTGTAGAGTGTTCAGCACAATTTATGATTCCTCAAACATTAAAATACTCCACCCCCATATGCAATCCCTTTGCCGAGCCCTTCTCTGACTCTTCCCTTGTCTTCCTTGTGTTCATTGTTTCCATTTCTGGGGTTAGGCTATTCACTAATGCCCATTACAAAACCACTGATTCCCACTGTTACCATGACTACACTTGTTCATGCCTGGCTTCCTATAAGGACTTTGTACAGTTTTCCTGGTTTCTACATCTTTATCACATCTGTTCTGTTGATGCCACCTTCCATTATGTCTTCCTTTTTCCTGCACTATCTTAGACAGAGTCCTTAGTTATTTCCAGCCCATTTCTAGCACCTGGCCTCACTCCTGTCTTCCCTCCCAGAACAACAAAAGAGTTTCCCTTGTCCTCACTTTCCATCCCACCAGCCTGTACATTCAGAGGCTAATGCTCTATTTCTAGTACCTCCAGCACAGTGTCACAACAGAACACATCTCCTCACCTCCCTTGTCGGCATTCTACACTGTGTGACACCGTGATCCATTTCTGTCGCTCCTAATCACCATCTACCCTGCTTCCATCATCCCTCATCCACAAAAAAAAACCTCTCCTAAAATTGCAGAAAGTGTAACTCTCCTTTTTACCTCCTCGTCTCTGTCCAAGACTATAGCCGCGTCTTGCAGGTCAAGGAAGAATTTACATAATGTCTTTCAATCCAGTTCGTTGTATTCTTACCCACAACGTAGGCTCCTCTCCGATTTACTAGTTTGTATGGGTTTGCTCTGACCAGAACTAACCTATTTTCTACTATTCACATCTACAATTAGTGTCTATTCTGCATCTATATCACTCCTTTACTACCATTAGCACTTCCTTCGTCCTTTCAACTCAGTGCCCTCCACCACGGGTTCCATTTGCTCCTTCTCCCACTTTGTCAACTAAAAGACATCATTTTCAAGTCCCCTTTGGTTCTGAAGAAGGGCCATATAATGGACTCAAAACATGAACTCTTTTGTTTCTCTCTTTACAGAGACTGCTATGCTTGTTGAGTTTCTCCAGCATTTTATTTGTATTTCAGAATGGCAACATCTGCAGTTCTTTGACATAAAAAAGCAGGGGCTTGAGTTGATAAGTTGTGCATGTCGTTTGTGCCATATGAGCATTGGGTAATGACCATTTCCAATGAGAGAATCTAGCCATCTCTCCTTGACATTCAATGGGATTGCCATAGCTGTATTCCCCACTATCAACTTCCTGAGAGCAAATAGATTAGAAACTGAAGTGGACCTATAATGTAAACAGCGGCTATAAAACTACGTTAGAAGCAAGGAATTATCTGGCAAGCAATTTATCTGATGACTCAAACCTAGTCCAGTGTCTAAAAAGCACGTGTCAGCAACACGATGGAATGTTTTCTACTTGCCTGGATGAGTGCAGCATGAAAATGACCACATAAGACTATTGCTTGGCTACATCATTAGACAGCTCTTCCAATTTTGGTACAATGCCCAAGTGTTGGTAAGGAGGATTTGCAGGATTGAAAGGGACTGTTTGCTATTGTTGTTTCAGGTACCTAGATCAATGCTAAATGGTCCATCTGGTTTTATTCTTTTGTTTTGGTTTCGTAGCAGTTTGAAACAATAAAATGGCTTGCTGGGCCATTTCAGAGGATAGTTGAGAGTCAGCAAAACTGCTGTGTATATGGAGTCACATGCCAGCCAAAGAATGACAGATTTCCTTCCCCATTGGGAATTAGTGAGCAAGCTGCGTTTTTATGACTTATACTCATCTTTAGCTGAACATTCAATTTCAAATTTTATTGAATTCAAGTTTCACAACGTGCCTTTCCAATCCATGTTCCCCGAACATTAGCCTGCAATTCTGGATTACTAGTCCAGTGACATTACGACATTACCACATTACCACATTGTCATCACCACCGCTGAACAGAAAAACAAAAAAAAACAAATAAACATACATTTTCATGTGGGTAAAATCTAACAGTCTTACCAGCTGGCTACCATAAGGAGCAGTATTCACATTTCAAATCTACAATAATGCTTTGAGAGGCCAGAGTGCAACATTTGCTAATGGTACAGAATGAGTAATGAGAAAGACAGAAAGAAGTTTAAAAAGGAATATTTATTAGTCAGGTTAGGCTAATGGGTAAGATCATGGCAGCTGAAATACCATTTGGCAATGTGTGAAGCTGTACACTTTGGCATGGAAAACAAAAAAAGAGCAAAATCTCTTTCGAATGAATAGCTGGGTGATATTTGCATTCCGAGATACCTGGATGACTTGGTCATGACGCAAAGTTAACATGTCAGTACAGCAAGCAAGTAAGCCAGTCAGTAAGGAAGGCAGGAGCAAATTACTGCATGTGCTGGAATCCGAACTGAAAACCACAGTGGCTCAAGCAGCGTTCATGGAGTCTAGATGACTCTTCATGCTGGCTGACCCACTGTGTTCTCCACTGTTTTTGTTTTCAAGTAAGAAAGGCAAATATATACTTTAACTTTTGTTACAAAGCAGGTATGAACATAACGTTTTTTTTTCCTTAAGGGGTCCTCTTGAGATCTTGAGGGCATTTTCTTGGTTTTCAGGAGCTGCTGATCAAGTGTGAGGCATTGTTCCAATCTGACTTTAGTCAAAAATGTTTGGTTAAACACATCACTACAGTAGATACGAGAATCTGGCCCAGACATCATATACAGTGGGATACAGAAATTTTGAGACATTCGGGAACTGTGCAAAAATTTGTGGTGAAGATGATGCATAAAATTAAGGGGAGTATCACAGCATCAATACAGGAATGATTGGAGGAACAGAACAAAAGTGTCAGTAAAAATAAAATTTCTTTGTTGGAAAAAGGCTCTAAAAAAATATTAAATTGGCAAATTGCAAGGAGAGGCGATAGCCTAGTGGTATTGTCGCTGGACTGTTAATCCAGAGCCCCAGATCATATTCTGGGGACCAGGGTTCAAATCTCGCCATGGCAGATGGTGGAATTTGAATTCAATAAAAAATATCTGGAATTAAGAATCTAATGATGACTGTGAATCCATTGTCGATTGTTGGAAAAACCCATCTGGTTCACTAATGTCCTTTAGGGAAGGAAACTGCTATCCTTACCTGGTCTGGCCTACATGTGACTCCAGACCCATAGCAAAGCGGTTGACTCTTAACTGCCCTCTGGGCAATTAGGGGTGGGCAATAACTGCTGCCTAGCTAGTAACACCCTTATGCCGTGAATGAATAAAGAAAGAAAAAGACCACAAAAACTACTGAGGAGGCAAGGTGTAGTTCACTGCAAAAAAAGAGTAAGTAGCATAATTCGGAAGTAATGATGAGAAAAGGAGGTACAACCTAAATCACGGATGGTTAGAAGGATCTTCATGTCCAGATAAATGGAACAGTTAAATTGGAAATGTGAAGAGACAAAAGGTGCAAATCCGGGGGCCCAAATGTAAAAATTGGAGAATGAATGAATATTGAGGCCGTAAAAAGAAGACTGGAATACAAAACCATGCCCACAATTATTGTTAGTTTCAAGAGTAGGCCAGTCAGCCCCTCCTGCTTGTTCTGCAGTTCAATTAATGTGCTCTAAGGGCAGAATAAGGTGTCTTGTCCATCCACGAGGCTCATAATGTACTAAACCAAATCATGATTCTACTCAGTGAGTCACCAGGCAGTCTAAGGTTAGATTCAATGGAAGCTAATTACAAAATCTTTAAAAGCAACACAAGTTACGTTTCAAATGAGGTTTCTCTTCCCTCATAGATCAGCTACAATGATAACAGTACATTCATGGATTCTGATGGAACTGTATTATAAAAACACCAGATGATGATCATTACAAAAGTTCACACAATTAAACTTTCTTCTCAGAAGTGTTGTATTCCAACCACTTGTTCTATAGGAGGGCAGATAAAAGCAGTCTGTAATACAATTTAAATCCTAACTATGAAAAACACAGAGGTAAACTATTTTTGGGGAAAAAGAAATGCATAAATAATGAGATGGAGAGATACTGTTGAAGTCTGAGAAACAGTCACCATGTCATATTCATGATAATGCAGATTTATCATTTTTTTAAATGTATTATTTTGCAACATTTGGGTGTCACTAACAAATCCAACATTATTGCCCACCCATAATTTCCCCTGAAAAGATGGTGATGAATTGCCTTGTTCAGTGCTGCAGTGTAAGTGGTCAAGGTACACTCTCAAAAGATAGTGCTGTTGGGACTTTGAGCTAGTGAAGGAATGGCAACTTAGTTTCAAGTCGGGATGACATGCACCTCGGGAACAGAACTTGCAAGTTGTGATATACCTGCTGCCATCGTCCTTCTAGGTGATAGTGGTTGCAGGTTTGGAGATGCTATCAGAAGACAGTGTGTTGCTACAGTGCATCTTGCAAATGGTACAAATGGCTGCCAATGTTTGTTGGTGATAGAGGAAGTGATGTTGAAGATGGTGGATAGGGTGTCAATCAAGCAGGCTGCTTAGTCTTGGATGGTGTCAAGCTTTGTAAATGTCACTTAGACACCACCCTGCTACCACTATCCCTTGGTATGTGATATCCCACTGGCAGGGCAGACCCACCAGAGGTGGTGTGATGATACTGTGGCTTTAAGAGGGGTATTTTCTCCTGGTTTTTTAATGATGAGAGGTTGAGACAGAGGTGATGAGCATTCTGTTCCCAACTATTACAGTAAACAGCTTGTGAAGCCTTGGGCTTTTTTAAAGTTGGGCCAGTAGAAGAAGTATGAAGAGGTGGGGGTCATTCTCCCACAGAACTGGGATTTTAGTTTCACTTTCAGTAGCTGTTGGGGTTTGGAAGCTGTTACATATCTCTCCCTATTGGAACAAAACACTTCAGTTCTCATGCTCAGAATTTCTCTTGATGTTCTTTCATCCTGGACTGGAGAAACATTGCATGTGACACAATCTAGTTTACTGAATACGCCTGAGCAAAGGGTATACTTATGGGAACAACTGATCAATAGTAGCTAACACATGTATATTGTTAAGTATTTCAATAGAGTTACAGCTAAGCTAATTCTTTTATTCTTTAATTTTTGTATTTTAGCTGGAGTATAAGAATAACGTGTGATTTGTTTCAAGCCTAGTAGTTTGACCAGTTAAATTACATCTGGAACACATCACTATACACTTGCCTTTTTATAATAATAAAATGTTAGGGATCAGGCTATCATCTTAATATAACTTGAGGGGTTTGGTCTGGTCCATAGCAATGGTAACACAGTGGTACACAGTTGGGAAAGAATTGCCCTGGGAGTCCTCAACATTTACCCTAGACTCCATGAAATCTCAGCATGAAGACATACATGGCCGAGGAAACCACCTGCTGATTATTTCCCACACTTTCCCCGTCCACAGCTCAGCCAACTAACACTCTTCCATGCTGAACACCACTGAGAGAAAGTACTAAAGGGTGGCAAGGGCACAGAAGATACTCAAAGTGGGTCTTCAGTGTTCACTATCAAGTGTAGCTTGGAAGTGTCACTACTGAGCTAGCTGACAGCAACGAGGAGGGAAAAATGTACTTGACCTTGGCTGTTGTGTTTCGAGAAGCTCACTACCACCTTCTTCAGGGAAATTAAGGTTGGGCAATAAATGCTGGCCTATCATTCCTTGACAGCTTTATTTTTAAAAGAAAGCAAAATGTTACTAATCCTTGTTCCTTATACCTCTCTAAATCTACCTCTTTGAAGCTGCTTTTGGTCATCTGCCTAATATTATTGTATATATGCCCTCCTGTCAAATTTAAATGCTTATGTCAAGTGCATAGAATGATTTATGTTAAAGGTGATGTGCAAGTATAAGTATTAGATCTCACTTTGTTTCATTTGCATCCTGAAAGACAGGGTATAGTTATTAGCTGTCCAGGTATGGTAAGATATTTTTCTGTTTCATGATGGGATTTTTTTTATTGTTTGTAGGATATAAGGGTGTAACTCCTAATTAATTCTTCGTGAGCATCTGAAAGCATGTTATATGCTGTCTTCATCTTAAACATGGTTCTTGCATGAACTGTACAGGCACTTTAACCCAGGCAGACAAACAGGAGGCTGGAAGTCCACGGCAAGCTAGGCAGGATCTGGAGGAAAGAAGAAATTAGTGTTTTGGGTATTAGTCCTGAAGAAGGGTAATACCTGAAATGTTGACTTCTCTTTTCCTCCAGATGCTGCTTGGCTTGCTGTGTTCTTCCAGCCTCCTGTTTGTCCTCCTTGGATTGCAGCATTTGCAGTTTCTTTGTCTCTGAGGCACTTTAACCTATCTTGTGTTCTTTCAGTAGCTGTAAAATTCTAATTCATGTTAATCGTGTATGGCTGTGGAATCCATTATAGTTTGGAATTCGTAGAAGTACCATTGAAAGGCTTTGTCTGATTCAGAGACGAAATCTAGGACCAACCTGTAAAGTAAATTTAAGACAAAATGTAAAGCAGTTGAAACAGAATGGTTTGTTCCAACTAATAATGATCTGTTATTCAGCACTCTGGAGAGCGATCAGGCGTCAGAGTAGGCACTTTGCCAGGGCCTTTCATGATGACTTAGTTATTAAGTAGTTGATAGCAAGTAAACTTGGCATGCAGTATTGAACTTGGAATGTTTAGAACATTTGAGGTGCCTGGCAGAGCGCAGGCTATACAGTAATGATCTTTGAACCACACAGGAGATAGATACCTGCTGAACAGCTGATAAGAAAATATAGGACAATAGCTATAGGAACATGATTCTAGGAGGCCAGCTATGAAAAACTTGATATACATCGTTCATTACCTACTACAGTTTTCCATTTGGATAAAATGTCACCACACAAATTTGGCAGGTTGTGATTCCTGACTCCTCCTCCAGTACCAACAACTTCCTTTCCCTGTTTGCCTTGACATTAATGTATTCTTTTAAAAGCTGCAGCACATATTTGACTGACCTGTTCAACATGGGCTTCCTGATGTTAAAACCCTGAAAGTGGCAGTTCTTTGCCTGATATCCATACCTGACCCTGGTTCATCCAGAATTAAACAGATGGTAACCAGTAAGATTCTTCAGCAAAGAGAATAAAATGGCATGAGGTTAGATGTGTTCAGGGCATTCAGCTATAATTTAAGAGACAAGAAAACAAGTGAAAAGAAAGTAGATAAATTAGATAAATCTAAGAGGAGGAGTGAAGTGGCATAACATTGGATTCTGCTTTTACATGCAGAATAGCTGGAATAAAAGATTACATTCAAAAAGTTTCGGTAGGACAGGAAAATTTGCAATGCAGCTTGCATATATTTTGAAGGATGTAGCTGAAGTAAACAAAACACATTGAAATAACAATCAACATATACGGAAGACTACCAATCAAATTTATTTTTCTTATTCCTGAAAGTGTAGTCTATTTATCTCTGTTCATCACATGCTTGCGATTACAAGGCTCATTCTCGTAGCATCCATAATAGGCCCCACTGTATGTAATGGTAACTCTCATTATTGAAAGCAATTAGCCTAGTTTCAAGTATCATCTTAGGCAGAATTCTTAGAATTGTTAATGAAAGTCTTAATTTTGTTTATTTAGAGAGTGGGCCATGATCCAATGGAGTGTTTTAGTTTGAACTCCAAGTGCATAAATTTAATTTGATGCTTAAACTTTGAAAGATCTGGGAGATTAGAGGCCAAATTTATTTCTCTTGTAACTTTCTAGAATCAGTTCTGACCCAACCAAGCACTTGGAGATTAAATTTTGTACATGTATTTAAAACTGAGTCACGATTTAAAAAGTTGAAGGTGGACAGATTCTACTGATCTTTTCTTGGCCATTACCGAAGTAATATTTTGATTGAGGTTGAACTTGAGGTTGTATGATACTGTGAAACCCAGGAGGTTATCATCCAAAGTAGCACAAAATCACAGGGATAACCATAAAGATGTTATGGATGTGTTAGATGAATTTTCATGATCAAAAAGCTGGTTGATAAGTACTGGTGTTTTGAAACAACATGTTTCATAGTTACATGCACCAGAATAACCAGCTTGTCATTTTATAGAATTTTAGCAGATGCTTTGCTTGCTATGGTAACATTATCTCTGGAAGTTGCTGGAACTCTATGGAATATCTAAATGTTGTCAAGCTTTTAAGGGAGAAACACACAATTAAAATTTAAGCATTGAATAGGATTTTTAACAACATGAAAGGTAGTGGTTCAGTGAGGAGAAATAAACATGTTAATCTTTCAACTGATTTGGTTCGGTAATATTGTAGTTATTGTTATTAATGAAAGTGAAAGGGATTAAGTGAAAACTTGGAGAAAGCAAACAATGTTGCTTCATCATAATTGTTTGCTGTTGGATGACTTTACAGAACTTGCATTCTTGATCCATATCACTGTACTAAAGAATAAGGCCACATTCATAATTCAAGGAAAATCTTCAGAATAACAAATGAATATAAATGCTGAGAATACAGAAATGGTGGATCTGTTTCTGTTTGTTGGAAGCTTTGCAAGAGATGCAAAATAGAAACAACAGTCGTACTCTTGATTGACAATTGGAAATCACTGTGGAAAATGTATTTTGAGGCTAGCATTATCAGTATTTTATGCATAGGGTGAAATGTTAGCACTTTCACAAAAGCCCAAAGACTACATGATTTTGAAAATAACTGTATATTGATTTGGAACTATAAACAAGGGGAAAAATATGACTGTGTTGCTAAGATTACAGTGGGAGGACTTCCTTGTATATGATTTGAAAATCAAACATATTAGATGGTGCTGGAATAAGTCCAACATTGACCTGTGCCATTTTAGTGGTATGTAAATTGTATTAATAAGGTTACAGATATACAGGTTGAACACAGGGTGGGGGATGTTGATTTAAGTAAGTACCTTGACCACATGGAGAGTGAGATATCTGGAATGCTGATTGGGTTAAGGAGGTGCCAGTTAACTGTAATCTGTAAATCTATCTAATATGGGGTATAATGTTTTGCCAACAGGCTTTAGCATGAATTAACAGCCACATGGAAGAGAAAAATCAAGATGATAGGCATGTGAACAGAAATACTAGAATAGAAAAATGGCAGTGGATAAACAGCTGCATCAGTGGGGGATTGCAAGATTGTGGCCACTGCTGCACCACTTCTACCCATATTTCCCTCAACAACTCAGGATTCATCTCATTGGATTACTTTTAGGACCTAAGGAGAATTTCAAAGCTTTTTATACATGTATGAAAAGCAAGAGAGCAGCCAGGGAAAGGGTTGGCCCACTAAAGGACAAAGGATGGAATCTATGTGTGTGGAGCCAGAAGAGGTAGGTGAGGTCCTTAATAAATACTTTGTGTTGGTATTCACCAAAGAGACGGAATTGTTGGAGGATGATCTCTGGAAAGGGTGTCAAATTTCTCAGGCAAGTTGCTACTAAAAAGAAAGAGGTGTTGTGTCTCTTAAAAAGCAGTAAGGTAGATAGGTCCCCTGGCCCTGATGGGATCTGTGTCAGAATATCAAGGGAGGCAAGAGAACAAATTGCTGGAGCATTGACAAATATCTTTGTATCCTCTTTAGCTGCAGGTGAGGTCCCAGAGGACTGGAGAATAGCCAATGATGTCCCATCGTTTAAGAAAGGTAACAGGGATAATCATGGAAATTACAGGCCTGTGACCCTCGCATCAGTGGTAGGGAAATTATTAAAGATTCTCAGGGACAAGATATATGTGCGTTTACAAGCAAATGGATTAATTAGCGATAGTCAAAATGGTTTTATGCGGGGGAGGTTGTGCCTCACTAACTGCAAGATTTTTGAGGAGGTGACGAAGATGGTTGAGGGAAAAGAAATTGATGTTGCCTACTTGGACTTCAGTAAAGACTTTGCCAAGGTCACTCATGGCAGACTGGTACAAAGGTGAAGTCACATCGCATCAGGGGTGAGCTGCAGGATGGATGCATAACCGGCTTAGTCATAGGAAACAGGGTAGCAGTGGAAGGACGCTTTTTGGAATGGAGGGATATGACTAATGGTATTCCACGGGGATCAGTGCTGGGACCTCTGCTGTTCATGGTTGACATAAATAATTTGGAGGAAAAAGTGGCTGGTCTAGTCGGGCAGCGAGGTGGCTCGCTGGTTAGCATTGCTGCCTCACAGTGTCAGGGACCTGGGTTCGATTCCACCCTCGGGTGACTGTCTGTGTGGACGTTCTCCCCGTGTCTGCGTGGGTTTTTTTTCCGGGTGCTCCAGTTTCCCCTCTCAGTCCAGAGAAGTGCAGGCTAGGTAGGCATAGAAACAGGCCCTTTGGCCCAACAAGTCCAGACCGACCCTCAGAGCATCCCACCCAGACCCATTCCCCTATAACCCACCTAATCTACACATCCCTGAACACTACGGGTAATTTAGCATGGCTAATCCAGCTAGCCTGCGCATCTTTGGACTGTGGGAGGAAACCGGAGCACCCAGAGGAAACCCACGCAGACACGGTGAGAATGTGCAAACTCCACAGAGACACTGTTCAGGGATGTGTAGATTAGGCGGATGGGTCTGGGTGGGCTGTTCTGAGGGTCAGTGTGGACATGTTGGGCCGAAGGGCCTGTTTCCACACTGTAGAGATTCTATGATTCTAATTAGTAAGTTTGCAGACAATACAAAGATTGGTGGAGTGGCAAATAGTGAGGAGGATTGTCAGAGGATACAGCAGGATATAGATCAGTTGGAGGCATGAGCAGAAAAATGACAGATGGAGTTTAACCGTATTTGGAACAATTTCTCTAGCAATTCATGTTTTTGTTTCAGATTTCCAGCATCTGCTGTTCTTTGTTTATCTTAATTCCTCTACATCTGCCAGCTCAAGATACTTGTCAGTTTATTGAATTCAGATTCCACTGTCTACTATGGCAGGATTCGAACCTGGGTCCCCAGGACATAACCCAGAGACCTAGGTAAACAGTCCAGTGATAACACCACTAGGCCATCGCCTCCGCTTAAATGCCAGCCCTAGATTCTTATGGTAAGATGGTGGTGGAGTAGGGCTTCTAAGCCCAAGGCTCATCTGCTCCGTTGCTTTTCTTTGCTTTTTTTTCTCTCTTTTCGTTCTTCTTCTTATTATACTTGCCTCTTGTTAAAGAGCTCGGTTGTGGCGATGACGACATTGGCTGCAGTGAGTGGTGTCGGAGTTCCTGGCGGCTTCCTTATCAAGACAGTCCTAGCACCAACTCGTGGCTGCTGTGGCGGAGGTGAGTTTTAAGTTCCTGGTGGTGCATAGTGGTGTCCAGTGCAGATACATGAAGGCAGCAGAGATGACTTTTGGCCTCATACTGTACGCAGCAGCAGCAGCAGCAACTGTATAGACGAGGTGGGTCCAAAGTGGAATCATGCCTGTGGAGTCGAGTTTGGGCTGGTGTGGTACCCAACGGCATTAGTGGTGTCTGCATTGGCAAGGTCCAGCGAGGACTCATAGTGGGCAGGATATCTGTGGAGGTGCAATGATAATGAAGAATGGCAACTTCTGTTCCAGTGGCAGCGCAGTGAAGGGGAATCATGCCCGGCCAGCAGGCCCATGGTGGAGCACTTAACAAGAAGGACTGCAAAGTTGAACACTTTTTCTTTACTTCTTTATCTTCTGCCTTTATATTCTATGTTTTGATTTATTTTTCTGTACTTTAAGATAGCACTGACAGTGGTGGCACTGTGCAACACTTTTCACTGTATTTTCTAACAAAGTACAGGTGACAGCAAGTAAATTGAATAGATTGTGGTAATAGTTGGGTGTCTTGTTGAAGTTGACTGCAACTTGTTTTGGCTTACCTTGGTTAGAGAAAAATCTGTTTGCCTTTTTTTACACGCTTTCATTTCATTCAGTCAAAATTTTACAGAAGAAGCTTTCAAAATTATTTTTAAATTTAACTGATTGAGATTAGAGATGGAAAAGTTCTTTCCCCACTTAGTGTAATTCAATGTATTCTGCCTCAACATTAACTTGAATGTCAATCTCATCCACTCTCAGCAGTAAGACCATGCTACTGATTTTTCACTGGCCAGGTAGTCGTTATGCCAGTGTAGATAGGAGTTGCACATGGAGGCCTTGCAGAGTCCCACTGTAGCACACTCTGAAGGAATTACCGGGAACTGATTTTTTTTTCCTTTTCTGGGCAATTCCTCCATGCCTAAAACCCTCCAGAAGTCTCCACAAAAATTGTATGGTTCTGATGAAATTCAGTAAAATGGAAAAGTTAAACTTGTTTAAAAGTTAGACTAGTCATATTGCCTGAGTAACTATTAGATTGAACCAATATTTACACTGTATCCTGATTTGATGCCCCACCCTTTGCCCAACCTTTGACTCCATGCCCACTGCCAGACCCAACTCTCAAACCATCCTGCTCAGACCACCAGACCTGACCAGAACTCCCTGCTGCTGGATATGACCACCAGTTCCACTCTCCTCTCTTGTCCTGAGTTCTCCTGCCCAACCTAACCTTTAGTCAGCAGCTGTATTCTGAAATTTACTGTGTAAAAGGAGGGATGGTTTGCCTTCCCTAACAGATCTATACTATGAAAGAATTGTCAGAATGGAAGTATGGCTCCACATTTCTGAGGGAGCCCTGAGTGGAGTCTCCTCACAGATACGGAGTCCCCTTCATTCTTTCTTAGCTCACCATGGATGGTGGTTATGTTCCTTTGGAATTTGTCTTATTCTGAAATATCTCCTTAAAGATGAGCCACTGACTCTCTGATGTATCCTTTAATCTAATGTACTGATATACTTCAGCTTGCTCTGCTTTCATACCCTCACAACTGCCCTCACTTAAATTAAAATAAAGTCTCAGACCCACTCCCCTCTCCCCCAAATTGAATGTAAAATTCATTCGTATTATCGTTGCTACTACTTAGGAGCACCTCCAATATTGAAAAATTCTAAGGGACAGACCCACCATCCATGGTGAATTACGAAAGAACTGATCTCAGCAATTCTGAGAGAAGATTCCACTCGCTGCTTCCTCAGAAATGCAGAGCCATTCTTCCATTCTATGAATTCCTCTATTATGCTACCTTTATCTAATTGAATTTTCCAGCTGGTTATATAAACTAAACTTTCCCCATGATTAATGCCCTGTCTTTCTGGCAAGCTCTTGTCATTTCTTTTATGCTCCACTTTACAATGTGGTTACTGTTGGGGACCTATACATCACTCCCACAAATGACTTTTGTCATTTCTACCTAACGTCTTTCCACATCTTGATTCTTGCACCTAGGTCATTGCTCTCTATTTTGCAAATATCATTATCTACTACACTGTCATTCCAAAAAGCCCAGTATTCTGGTCCTGATTCATGTCATTCTGCAGCCGTATTTCTGTGATGGCTACCAAATTATCAGAAATTAGGAATTCTGTAGAGAGTAATTTGCCTCCGTTCTTCCCTAAGTCTGTCCACCATCTACAAACAAGAGACTGATGGAATATTTTCTGCTTTCCTGGTGAGTGCAGCTCCAACAATACTCAAGAAGCTGAACACCATCCAGGATAAAACATCCCATTTGATTGGCGTCCTGACCATCATCTTAAGTATTTACACTGTCCACCACCAATGCACATTGGCAGCAGTTTGTACCATTTACAAGATACCCTACAGCAATCCACCAAGAACCTCTCTACAGCACTTCCAAACTTGCAATCTTTGCCACCATGAGCAGCAGATTCATAGGAACACCACCATCCACAAGTTACCCTCCAAATCATACATCATCCTAACTTAAAAACTGTATGGCTATTCCCTTACTGTCACAGGGTCTTAGTCCTGGAACTCCTTTCTTAACAGCACTGTTGGCATACACCACATTGTCTACAGTGATTTAAGATGTCCCTTTCTGAAGGCCAGTTAGGGATGGGCAATATATACTATCCAACCAGCACCATCCACTTCCTGTGAAAGAGTATAAAAATAAATGTAGCACAGTCTCAACACTCCAGTAATGTTTGTGTAACTAAGTGGCAATATAGGAATTGTCTTGTGTTACCTGATACTTTGTGGTTGCAAGGCTTATGTTCCATTACAGATTGTCCACCCTATGTTTTCCTACTTTGTTCTTGATCAATGGCGACAATAGAATAGAATCCCAGGATCTGAGCTTCCTCAATTCGTGTTTGGCTGTTCAATGTTGGTGGAAATTTGTTGAAGTGCATTTGCGATTGAAGCTTATTTATTCTTTAATTGCTGTGCTTGCAAGGTGGTGACATTCCCCCCCACCCCCCCGCCCCATTCTTCACTCTGTACACAATGAACTTCTAAGGTTTCACTGAATTATGACGTATAATGAAACAAATGCAGGTTTGTAAATAGTGTGCAATTTGTATACAAATAAATTGAGAACAAAATACCTGACAAAATATGCATTAAGAAACTCTACCTGTATGTTTCACTGTAAGAAATATTTTATATTAATTGTAATCATGAACTGGGTCCTTTGCATAAATTTTATATTTTCAGGTCTCATCTAGAAATGATAAGATCATTTAAGTCCCGTTTCCATAAATTATTTTTTCTGGTGCATATTTTATGAAAAAGAAAAGGCTCTGGCACATCAGCCCTCAACCTGATCAATATCCGTTTAGCTCAATTCTTGATATCTCCAGCATATTAATGCATGAATTGTTGACACCAGTATTTACTGTTTTTTGAAAGTACAAAAATGAATTTCTGGCTATTATTACGTCGATATCTATTGTTGTCATCGTAAGTCGCTCACTAATTGTCCACCTGGGAAATTGTCTCTAGTCATGGTTTCTGTGGGTCCTTGTGTGGCTGATGAGCCTGATTTTAGAATTGTATGTCTGACCACATATTTGGCAGGTATTTCCAGGAGGTAGAATTGGCCCCTTTAGAGTTCAGGTATTGCTTTCTCCAGTTCCTTTTCACCCTTCCTGTTGTCAACAGGCACCCAGAAAGGATTATTTCCCTCCATAGAAGAGGCTCCTCCAAGTTGGTTTCTTCTGACTGAGGGTCATCCATGTTGCATTTCTTGAGGGAGGCTTTCAGGGAATCTTTGAAATGCTTCCTTTTGCCCTCTTCTTGTTGAAGTGCTTCCTTGAGCTGGATGAAGATGATATGCTTTGGCAGTCAGAACTGAGGCCTTGTAATTGTATGGCCTGCACAGGAGAGTTGGTTCCAGATGATTATGCCTTTGATGCTAGTGTTATTGGCTCCTTCGCGAACGTTGATGTTAGTCTGCTTGTCCTCACTGGCTGATGTGGAAAATCTGTCTCAAATAGAATTGATGGTGCTTCTCAAGGACTTTGAGGTGGTAGGTATATTTCAAGTTTCAGAGCCATGTTCCAGAGAAATCTAATGAATTGGATTTTGTTTTAACTATACTGTATAATAGCTAATAGATTTGACTAAAATCATGTAAATGTTTTGAATACTGTAGATACTGAAAATGTTACCTGCAAAGGATAATTGGGAATACAGGTTCCTGAATGGATTGTTTCATTCTCCTGGTTCCTCTGTAGCTGTCCTGGCAATGTCACTTTGAACAGCAGAAGACAACATCAACTTTTCATTTACCAAAAAATAGTTCCTTGTTGCAACTAGTTTCATTTATGTTTTTTAATTTCCTTATGGGGATGTGGGCTTTACTGGCTAAGCCGGTTTTTTATTGCCCATAGCCAATTAAGAGCCAACCACATTGCACTGGGTCTGGAGCCGCATGTCAACCAGACCAAGTAAGGATAGCAGATTTTTTCCTCTAAAGGACATTGGTGAACCAGATAGGCTTTTACAACAAATAAGTGGTTACATTGTCATTGTCATTATTAGGCTCATGCTTTTATTCCAGATTTTTCACTGAATTCAGATTTCACAGTCTGCCATGTACGATTTGAACTCATGTCTCCAGGGCATTAGTTTGGGCTTCTGGATTATTAGATCAGAGACAGTACAATTACTCTACTCTACCATCTCAATCGATTTCTTAAATATGGATCCGATGTTTATGCTGTCAGATCTGCTGATTGTAGAAAGGATGTTTTTTATTGAGTTCTCCAGAAGATGCCTGAAAGTGATGATTATTTGTTGACTCTAATAATGTTAGTAGTTTTGCCATTTCCAATTGAACTTTAATTGTGATCTGTTGTCAAATGATGAAACAAGTAGGAGCACCTTTGCAGATAGCCTAACTAATTTGTTTCTGTTAAGTTTTTTTTTAAAAGGATCAGTTCAAGGAAGATAATTCAAACTGAATGCAATCCTGAGAATTATCACTGATGACTGACCTTTGAATCAGTTCATGTTTTGGAAGATATGAAATGATTTTATCTGAACAAATGAACTGAGAGCTGAAGTACAGTCAGAGATAAGAGAATTGACTGTTGCATTCGAGATCAACGCTGACATGCAGGACTCTGGAAATTTTATTTTGCTGCATGTTTTTTGAAAATGATAATTTGTGATTGTTGTGGAATGCATCAACAGCCAATTTTAAATTAGTTCATTTGCAGCTGTCAAATGGAACTTCATTTGTTGGTATCTGTGAAATTAACATTTGATAAGTATGTTTTTCATCTTTGACCTTCTCCAACAAGAGAGAGTCTAATCTTCTGTCTTGATATTCAACTGAAGAGTTACCATTAACCAGAGAGTGGCCATTGACCACCAATACTGTGTCTTCTTTCATAAGTTGCAATGTTGCTGGAAAGGCCATCGTTAGTTGCCCTTCCTAATTGTCCTTGATCTCAGTAGCTCTGAAATGGCCCTGCAAGCTAAAAATACACTACAATGCTGGAGTCACATGAAGGCCAGACCAGGTAAGGATGGCAGGTTTCCTTCCTTAAAGAACAATAAACCAGATGGCATTTTCTGATACAAGATGCTCTGAAGCAACTCACCAATGATCTGTCAGTAGCACCTTTTGAAACCCCTGAATTCTGCTTTCCCAGAAGAACAAGAGCAGCAGATGCATGAGTGATGTCACCTGAAAGTTGTGTGTGAATAGAGACATGGAATAATAATTAAACAAGAACTGTAGTTACTGGTAATCTGAGACAAAAGCAAAAATTGCTTGAAAAACCTCAGCAGTTCCGGCAGCATCTTTGGAGGAAAAAAAATGTTAACATTTAGAGTCCAATGACTCTGCTTCAGAATTGAGAGCATCTGGGAAAAAATGGTATTTATCTTGATTGCAAGGAATGTGGCAGGGAAGGAGTGAGCTGATAGGTGGAAATGGAACCCAAAGCTTGAGAGAAATAAAATGTTAGGCAGACAGAGATTATTGATGTAAGTCAGGGAAGAAGATAGGCTAGATAGATGGTAATGAGGAATGTGGGTGAAAATGGTTGGCTGTGCTGTAAACAACTGATGTCATGACTGGATCTGGGGTGTGTGGGTAGTAGAAGATATGGAAGGAGCTGTGCAGGCTCTAAAATTATTGATCTCGATGTTGAGTCCTGAAGGCCGCAAGGATGGTAAGTGGAAAGTGACTACCAGTTCCCTTGCTGCTGAACCTGACTGGTTTTGCCAGGTAGCCTTTAGGAGCAGCTAATGTACAAATTTACATAATTACTAGGAAAGTGATTAGTCAACCTGACTGCAGTATTTCCTGTATTAAAGTGAAGATTTATCTCACAGGCCAGCAGTTCTTCCAAAGTCAGTGCAGACATGAAAAATGGTGGATGCGATATTACTGGTTGGCCAGAGCTGACAGATGTCCAGAAAAATTCCCAATCAATCTGAATAACTCATGAACTGTTTTTGTATAGAAGCATTAGTCTTGGGAAGGCCATCAACTGTGCTGTGCTCTGTCTTTGGTTGTACAATGTGCAAATGCTTTTTGTCTAATCATTACTGCATTGAAGAACCCCCACATTCTGTATTTGCACAGAGTTGATTATAACATTTAAGAACAAATGTCAGTATGTCACTTGCAAAATAATAGGCTGGAGTATGCATGTTAACATCACTGGTTAACCACCTGCCCAAAAAGCCATATTTTGCTTTTAATGTTACAAAAATCCTGGAAAGGAGGAGAAACTGTGGTTAAAATATTAGCAAGCATGGGTATCATAGAAATTATGCAGTTTGTCCAATTAAAGTGGAAAAATTGGTTTGCTTGCCAAATACTTCACAAACACCAATGGCATATTTAAAGTACTTGATTCAAGTTGCTAGAAACTGATCAATTTCTCTGCTTGTTTGATTGGATGTGGGCATTGCTGGTCATGCCAACACTGTTCATTCTAATAACAAAATGTGAGCCCCTTCTTGAACTGTTTCAGGCTGCAGTTTGTGCCCACATTCTATCATTTTCAATGCCGCAATCTCATTGCCCCATACATGACCTCAGGTGGCCTTCTGCCTGAGAGAAATAGCGTACGATTGGTGGATCAGCTCCCTGCAGAAATCTCTACTTATCTGTTTTTGGTGTAACATTTTGTGGGCCAGATTGAAAGCCTTATCAGGCCCCACAGTATGGCCCATGGGAGTTGGGTAATGTGGCCCATGTTGACGAAGCCAGTTTATAAATGTTACTCGATACACAAATTGGAGAATTGAATGTTTAAACTGATGAATAAAGTACTAATCAAGGCTGTAGCTTTTTTTTTCTGGATGGTGTCCAGCTGCTTGAATGTTGAAGTTGCACTCGTCCAGGTGGGAATTTTATTGTGTCCCTGATTTCCATGTAAAACTTTGGCAGGCTGGAGGTGGGTCATTTGTTGCAGAATTCCCAGCAACAGACTTGTTCTTTTTGTCACAGTATTTATGTGAATGGTCCAGTTAAGTCTGCTCAATGGTGAGATTCCACCAGAATTTTACTGGTTCCAGATTCCATAATGGTATTTTCTTAATATACGTTTATTCGTGGGATATGTGCGTTGCTGGCTAGGCCAGCATTTGTTGCCTATACCTTGATATGTTGGTGAGCTGACTTCTTGAAACTCTGCAGCTTATGGAGCCATGTACATGCAGTGCTGATAGCAAAGGTGTTACTGGATTCTCTCTTGGTGATAATGAAGGAACAGTGATAAAGTTTCAAATCATGATGGTGTGTGACTTGTAGCCTGCAGGTCGTGATGTCTCTGTGCATCTACAGTCCTTGTCCTTCTAAATGACAGCCCATATGTTTGGAAGGTGCTGTCAAAGGAGATTTGGTGAGTTGCTGCAAGTTATAGATTGTGCACACTGCAGTCACTGAGAGTTAGTGTTGAAAGGAGTGAATGTTGAAGGTGGTAGCTGGGTGCTAATTAAGCAGTCTCATTTGCTTTTGATGTTGAGCTTCATGTGTTGTTAGGGGTGCACTCAGCCAGAGAAGTCAGAAGTGCGATAGAGTTTTTCCACATGCCTTATAGGTTGTAGATAGGCTCTGGGGCACTGTTTCTTGCCACAGAATTCCCATCCTCTGTCTTCATGTTGGAGCTACAGTAATTACATTTCTGGTCTAGTTTAGTTTGCTATTAATGGTAGCTCTCATGATGTTGCTAGTGAGAAATTTGGCAGTGGTAATTCCAGTGTATGTTAAGGAATGATGATTAGATGGACTAGGGAGCATATTTTTAAGGTGAGAGGAGAAAGATTTAGAAAAGCCACGAGAGGCAAATTTTTTACACGGAGGATGGTTCTCGTGTGCAGTGCACTTCCTGAGGAAATGGTGGATGCAGGTACAGTTACAATGTTCAAAAGACATTTGGATAGATACATGAATAGGAAAGATTTGGAGGCTTTATGGGCCAGGAGCAGGCAAGTGGGACTAGTTTAGTTTGGGATTATGTTTAGCATGGACTAGTTGGACCAAAGGGTGAATGTCCGTACTGTATGACTCTGTGACTCGGTGGTCATTATCTGTCAGTTGTGTGGCACAAATGTTACTTGCCATTTACCAACCTGAATCTTGACCATTTTAGACCATAGGACATCGGGCTGAAAGGAGCAGAAGCAGTCTATCGAATTAACACCGTCATTCTGTGAGACCATGGCTGATCCGATAATCTTCAGCTTTACTTTCCTGTCTTTTCTCCATAAGGTATGATTCCCTCACTGGTTAAAAATCTGTTGAATGTACTTGAATGTACTTGACGTCCCAGCCTCTACAGCCCTCTGTGGCAAAGAACTCTGCAGATTCACTACCCTCTGATGGAAGAAATTCCTCCTCCTCTGACTTAAATGGGCAAGCCCTTATTCTGATTTTGTTCCTACTGTTCTAGAAAAGCCTAGGAAGGGAAATCACCTTTCCACATCTACCCTGTCAAGTCCCTTAAGAACTCTGTATGTTCTGCTGCTATCACATATGGGCAGTTTCAGTTCCTGCAGAATCGTGATTGTGTTGCATGTTGTATAATCTTCAATAAATGTCCCTAATTCTAACCTTACAATGGAAGGAAGTTCATTAATGAATAAGCTGAAGAGGGTTGGGCCTAAGACATTATCCTGAGGAACTCCTGCAGTTATGTCCAAGGATTGCAATGATTGACCTCCAACAACTATAGCCCTTTTTTGTATTAGGTATGACTTCAGGCAGTGTAGAGTTTCTCCCTTGATTCTCAATGACATTAGTTTTGTTAGGACACCATGACGCCAAGTGTGATCACCTTCATCTCCTGTCTGACGTTCAGCTCTTCTGTCCAATGCTGTAATTTCAGGAGCTGAGTTGCTGTGGTGGAACCCAAACTGAGCGGGTCGCTGCTGAGATTTGACATTACTATTAACAGCCCCTTCTACTACTTTGTTCGAGAGAAAACTAATATGGCAGTAATTCACCATGTTGAATTCAGATTTTTTTCTGAAGAAGGGTCTAGGTGCAAAACATCAGCTTTCCTGCTCCTCTGGTGCTGCTTGGCCTGCGGTGTTCATCCAGCTCTACACTTTGTTATCTCAGATTTTCCAGCATCTGCAGTTCCTACTAATTTTCCACATTGTCAGGTAGATGCTTGTTGATCTAGAACAGCTTGGCTAGGGGCATGACTTAGTCCTCAAGACTATTGCTACTATGTTGTGTGGGCTCATAGTTAATATCTGGTGCCTTTTAACCATTTCTTGAGATCATATAGAGTTAATTGTTGATGCTGGGAACCTCAGGAGGAAACTGAGATGCAATATTGACTTGGCACTTCTGGCAAAAGAAGTTTGCAAATGCCATTGAAAGTTGGGTTAAGTGGTTAAATTCTTGTTTGGTGGAATTGGTCATTTGTGACACCATAAATGTTCAGCATTGGTTCTTGTCCCATACCAACCTAATTAATTTTGTTGAATGAAGGTCAGCACTGGCTCACTGTTGTTGGAATTGTGAAATAGATTGAATGGTACAGAGTCATTTATGAACTCACCGCTTCTGACTTTCTGATGAAATGAAGCCAACTGACACGACTGAGGAATGTGGAAGACCTACCCTGAGAAACTCCTTTAGTGATGATCTCAATTTGAGTTGGTTAACTTCTAACAATCATTTCTATTTGTACTAAATATGACTGCAGCCACTGGAGAGTTTTCTGCCTTGATTCCTATTGAGCTCAGTTTTGCTGGTACCTCTTGATGCCAGACTTAGTCAAAAGCCGTGTTGATGTCAAGAGCAGTAACTTATAGCTCACCATAGGTCTTCTCATATTTTTACACATGTTTGAATCCCATCTGTAATGGAGTCTAGAGCTGAATGTCCCTTTTGGAACTTGACCTGCCAGCTGATACTCTGTATAATATTGAGTCAATTATGCTTTGTAGCACTGTCATTGATGACATCCATCACTTGCCAATGATTGCTTGATTGAGAGTTAGCTTATAATTGGATATGTTAGATTTCTCCTGCATTTTGTGGACAAAAAGCTTAGACTTTTTGTGGAAAAAAAGTTACTTCAAAATATAATCATTGATATACTTAGAAGTGGTAGTTAGACACAATTTGATTAATAAGTTGAAAATAAGTTTATCACAGAAAGTAAGCAATTTAGTCGTCTTGTCTACAGAACACCCAAATTTTAAATGATGGAAAATGATTTCATAACTGTACAAGTTAATTTTCTAGTTATCTTGAGTTTTTTAGAAGAACAAAATCTTTGTGCCTGGCACCAAACTAATTGTTTAATTTTTAGAACCTCATGTAATTTGCAAATGAATAGTTGGTGGATACTTGCAATGGTGATTAATTCAACCTCATCATCGGTCAATTTTGTGGTAGAATTGGTATGAAGAGTGATGTTTCTTAAGTGATTTTAAAAAAAAATGCACGAAAAGTTGAGGAAAATACTGACTCGAATTTGCACTTAAACTTCTGCATATTTTGTGCTGATTTTGTTAGTTGTATAAGCTGTGCTGAAGAAGATGAGCAAAATCTAGCACAACTCCCATGCTTATGTGTTTAAGAAGGTCTTGTGTCACTTAGATATATACTGTTTCAGGCTCTGGCAGCAAAGCCAGTTGGTTAATAACAGCAGGTTGTGTGACAATGATTTACCTCCCAAGAGAGGAAAGGGTAGAATTCCCGCTCTTAACAGACTAAATTGGAACACTTTGTAGTGTTTAACAATGCTGTAAGAAAAATTGGCCGAAGGACTTCATGCTGTGCATGTTTGATTTTGTTGTAATGTAAATTTTGTAAAACCACAATCATTTAATGACTTGTGAAGAGCAGACATTGACCATGCTTGTTTTGTTCCACTGCTGTCATGTTTGTCATGTCATTTCAGTGAAAAGCTTGAGACTTCCATTGTCTAGGAATATGTATGGATCTACGTGATATAACAGTTTTGCTGTCAACATTCTCAATTGGTGCATGGTGCATGGTGCAGGCAGACAATTAATTCGACACTGTTGACCTAAGCATTGTGAAAATAAATGCATGTTCAATGGCATAATGTAGTGCGCTTGTGTTCCATTTTAAGGTGTTTGATAATTATTGCAAATGAAGAAAATAATTGTTGACAAAATAGTGGAAATCTGTTCGTTTGTTAAGCCCAAATTATTTAATTTTGCCTTTGGGGAATGCTTCTAATTATCCCATTTTGAAATATTGATTTTAATTAAGTTTAATAATTGACCATAGTAAAATGATACTATATTATTGCAGTAAACCTTAATTTCATGTCTTGGTGCGGCCCTGATTACAATTCTTCAACTAATTAAGATGCAGTTACAATGATTGTCTAATTGGAAACAAAAGGAGTCATGAGGGAAGAGCAGTGGATGTTGGCTACATGGACTTTAGTAAAGCATTGTATAAAGTACCTCACGGTACAAAAAATAGATTCTTATGGAATCCAGGGTGAGCTGGCTAGATGGATATTCATAGACAGTCGAGTTGGAAGGGTGCTTTTAGGAATGGAGATCAGTAACTAGCAGTGTTCCACAGGGATCAGTGCTGAGACCTTTGTTTGTTTTGGGTGTGAATTATACAATAAATGGCAGAACCCTAAGGAGCATTGATATGCAGAGGGATCTGGGTGTACAGGTCCATAAATCCCTGAAAGTAACAACGCAGATGGATAAGGTGGTCAAGAAGGTATACAGTGCACTTACCTTCATCGGCTGGGGCATCGAATATAAAAGTCGGCAGGTTATGTTACAACTGAACAAAACTTTAGTAAGGCTATATTTGGAATGTTGTGTGCAGTTCTGGTCACCACACGACCAGGAGGACGTAGATGCTTTGGAGAGGGTATAGAGAAGGTTTACCAGGATGCTGCCTGGTCCGGAGGGTTTTGGTTATGAGGAGAGGTTGGAGAAGCTTGCTCAGAGATAGCAAGAACTGCCAATACTGGAGTCAGAGATAACACAGTGTGGAGCTGGAGGAACACAGCAGGCCAAGATGGAGGCTGAGGGGCAACCAGGTAGAGGTCTACAAAATTATGGGTGGTGTAAATAGGGTGGATAGTCAGAGGCTTTTTGCCAGGGTCAAAAGGTCAACTATAAGAGAGCACAGTTCAAAGTGAGGGGAGAAAGTTTAGGGGAGAACTGTGGGGAAAAAATTTTCACAGAGAGGCTGGTGGGTGCCTGGAATGCATTGCCAGTGGAGGTGATGGAAATAGGCATGTTAGCAACATTTAAAGTGTATCTTGATAGACACATTAACAGGAGATGAACAGAGATAGAAAGCATGCATGGGGGATAAGTAGCTGGGCTAAATAAGGATTGGGAATTGGCCCAGGTTTGGTGGGCCGAAGGGGCTGGTCCTATTCTGTATTGTATAAATTGAATTGAATTGAATTGAATTGAGTGGTGTAAATTATGCAGTGCCTTTTGATGTCCAGATTGTCCACTGTCCTTTACATAGTGATCATCAGTCTTAGTAAAAGACAGAACAATCCATTGAATCACGAGAAACCTGGGTGGTGAGGAATTTCTTAAGAGTTCAAGTAAATTTTCTTTATCAATACATAGATTTACCTACTAGAGAAGGAGCAAAACTTGCTTTTTTTCCTAACAGAAGGTCCAGTGACTGAAGAGTTAGTGGGGAGCACTTTGGGACCAGTGATTATAATTCTATTAGTTTTAAAATAGTTGTGGAAAAGGCTAGGCCTTGGATAAAAGTTAAAGTTTTTAATTGGAGTAAGGTGCATTTTGACGGTAGGAGACAGGAGCTTTCAAAAGTTAATTAGAGTGGATTGTTCGCAGGTAAAATGATGACTGGAAAGTGGGAGGCTTTCAAAAGTGGGATAATGAGAGTTCTGAGGTATTCTATTATTAAAATGAAAGGTAAGGCTGGTAAGATTAAGGAACAATGGATGAATAAAGATATTGAAGCTTTGGTCAAGAATAAGAAGGATCCATATGAGGTATAGACAACTGGAATCAAGTGAATCTCTTGAAGGGTTAGAAGGGGTGTAGATGCATCCTTACAAGGGAAATCAGGGCAAAAAAGGGTTATGAGATAGCCTTGGCAGATAAGATTAAGGATTATCTAGAGATACTACAAGTATATTATGAGCAAAAGAGCAATTAGGGCGAGAATAGGATCCCGTTAAAGATTGACAAGGCTAACTATGTGTTGAACCACAGGATATGGGAAAGATACTAAATGAATATTTCACTTTAGTTTTTATTGCGGCAAAAGAAATGGAAGTTAGGGAACTGTGGGAAATAAATGTTACTGTCTTGAAAACAGTCCACGAATCAGCAGAGGAAGTGCTGCAGGTCTTTGCATAAAATTGGATAAATCTACAGGACCTGATCAAGTGTATCCCATGATGTTGTGGGAAGTTGGAGAAGAAATTGCGCAACCCCTAGCAGAGATATTTGTTTCATCTATCGCCATGGGTGAGGTGGCAGAGGACTGGCAGGTGGGTAATGATGTGCCTTTTTTTAAGAAAAGCTGTAAGGAGAAGCCTGGAAAATTTAGTCCTGAGAGTCTGACATTGGCAATGGGTAAGTTGTTGGAAGTGATTCTGAAAGATAGGATTTGCATGCATTTGGACAGGCAAAAACTGATTGAGGAGAGTCAGTGTGGCTTTGTGCGTGGGAAATCATATCTCTCAAACTTGATTGAGTTTTTTCAGATGTAACCAAAAAGATGGAGGGTAGAATAGTAGATATTGGTATAAAATGGAGGTTGCCACCGCCCCCCCCGCAAGAACGAAAACCGAAACACCCAAAGAGGAGCACCTCGCCCCATTATTGGTTTTAAAAAAAATTTTGAAAAGTGGTATAACCTGCCTTTCAGCAACTTCTAGTGGTTAAATAAAATAAACTCATGACACTCACTTTACAGTTAACAAGTAACAATTTAATTACCTAACTCTCTAAAAGTGAACAAATTAACTAAACTATTAACAAACGGAATTAATCCCTTCTAACTACTAACTATAGCCTTTTGACTTCAAAAGTCTTACCTCACGTGACTACGACCTTTCAGTTGTTTCAGCAGCGGGAGTCCAGGAGAAAGCGCGAGAGCAGCCTGGGAAGGTAAGCTTCCACCGGATAAAGTTGGGAGTTAACTAATACCCGAGACACTACACGTGTAGTGTCTCCTGCCCTTCCACCTCCTCTAACCTAATAATAACGACGAAGTGTGGTGAACAGGTAAGCTATTTGCATTTTTTTTTTCCACATCTCTCTGTTATCTTTCGGGGTGTTCACCTAGAAGCCAAATCCTCTGGGAGCGGGTCAGAAGGCAAAGCTAGAGTCTGTTTGAGTATATAACGGAGTAAACTTACTGGTGCAGAGAACACTGCGAAACTAAAAAAAAAAAAACCACGAATTAATTTAAAATAATTAAATAAGTAGAGATGGCAGGCCAGGTGATGTGTTGTAGCTGTATGATGTGGGAGCTAGCTGATCCCATTGAGAACGGCAGTGACCGCATCTGCAGCAAGTGTTGGCTGCTTGAGGAGCTCCGGCTCAAAATCGATGAGCTGGAATCCGAACTCCAAACACTGCGGCACATCCGGGAGGGGGAGAAATACCTGGATGCTGTGTTCCAGGAGGCAGTCCCACCTGGTAGATTAACTAACGTTAATTCGATCGGTGGGCAGGGACAGCAGTGTGTGACTGTGAGTGAGGCAGGTAGAGGGTCTTTGCAGACAGGAACACAGGAGCTGCAGCCCTTGATATTGTCCCACAGGTATGAGGCACTTGCTCCCTGCGTGGATGACGAACAGGGCTACAGGAAGGATGAGTCAACTGATCATGGCACCATGGTCAAGGAGGCCATTCAAGAGGGAAGCAAAAAGACAGATTGTAGTTGTAGGGGATTCCATCATCAGGGGGATAGATAGTATCCTTTGCGAGCAATATTGAGAATCCCGCATGGTGTGTCGCCTGCCTGGTGCCAGGGTGCGAGACATCTCTGACCGCCTTGAGAGAATACTAGAGAGGGAGGGGGAGGATCCAGTTGTTGTGGTCCACGTAGGTACCAACAACATTGGCAGAACTAGGGAAAAAAAACCTGTTTTGGGATTATGAACAGCTAGGAACAAATTTAAAAAACAGGTCTTCAAGGGTCATAATCTCTGGATTGCTGCCTGAGCCATGTGCAGATTGGCATAGGGAGGTGAGGATCAGGGAAGTAAACACGTGGCTGAAAGAGTGGTGTGGGAAAGAGGGTTTCCTTTTCATGGGGCACTGGCATCAGTTCTGGGACAGGAGGGATCTATACTGCTGGGATAGACTCCACCTGAACAGGGCCGGGTCCAGTGTTCTGGCGAAAAGAGTAAATAACGTGGTTAATAGGACTTTAAGCTAGTAAGTAGGGGGGAAGGGAGAAGTGAGCATAGAGGGAGAATAACAATTTATGTAAGGCAAGGCAGCAGGTTAGCAGGTGATGAAGAAGCTTCAACTCCGTTGAAAATTAGGTAAAAAAGAAGTTACAGGGAAGGAGAACGAAAGAGCTGTTAGTAATGGAGGTAATAGGACCCAAAAAGAAGGTGCAAAAACTGGCATAAGGGCACTTTATCTGAATGCTTGGAGCATTCGAAACAAGGTGGATGAGTTGACGGTGCAAATCATGGCAAATGGGTATGATTTAGTGGCCATGACAGAAACATGGTTATAGGATGGTCATGACTGGGAGTTAAATATCCAGGGGTATCAAACTATTCGGAAGGACAGACAGGAAGGTAAGGGAAGTGGTGTTGATTTTTAAGGATGATATCAGGGCGGTAGTGAAGATGATATAGGTTCTACTGAACAAAACGTTGAATCCATTTTGGTGGAAATTAGAAATAGCAGGGAGAAGAAGTCACTGATAGGTGTGGTCTATTGGCCACCAAATAATGACATTGTGGTGGGGCGGGCAATAAACCTAGAAATAGCTAATGCATGTAAAAATGGTACAGCAATTATCATGGGGGATTTTAATCTACGTATCGATTGGTCAAGCCAGGTCGGTCATGGCAGCCTTGAGGAGGGGTTCAGAGAATGCATCCACGATAATTTCCTTGAACAATATGTAATGGAACCTATGATGGAGCAAGCTATCCTAGATCTAATCCTGTGTAATGAGACAGGAATAATTAATGATCTCACCGTTAGGGATCCTCTCGGAAGGAGCAATCACAGTATGGTCGAATTTAAAATACACGTGGAGTGTGAGAAGGTTAAATCCAGTACCTATGTCCTGTGCTTAAACAAACAGACAATGAAGGAATGAGGGAGGAGTTAGTTAAGGTAGAATGGGAGCAAAAACCTTAGGATGGGTCAATTGAGGAACAGTGGAGGACTTTCAAAACGATTTTTCACAGCGCTCAGCAGAGGTATATTCCAGTGATAAGGAAGAACTGTGGGAAAAGAGAGAGCCAGCCATGGTAGTCTAAGGAAATAAAGGAACATATCAGATTGAGAAAAAACACATACCAAACAGCAAAGAGTAGTGGGAAACTAGTAGACTGGGAAATCTTTAAAGGCCAACAGAAAGCCACAAAAAAAGTTATAAGGAAAAGTAAGATAGATTATGAGAGTAAACTTGCTCAGAATATAAAAACAGGCAGCAAAAGTTTCTATAAATATGTAAATCGTAAAAGAGTGGTGAAGGTAAACATTGGTCCTTTAGAGGATGAGAAGACCAATTTAAAAACTGGGAATGAGGAAATAGCCGAGACATTAAACAGTTATTTCGTGTCGGTCTTCACAGTGGAAGACGCACATAACATGCCGAAAACTAATGGGAAGAAGCTTATAGCAGGTGAGGACCTAGAAACTATCATTATGACTAAGGAGGCAGTGCTGGGCAAACTAATGGGGGCTAAAGGTAGACAAGTCTCCTGGCCCTGATGAAATGCATCCCAGGGTACTAAAAGAGGTGATGGGGGAAATAGCAAATGCTCTAGTAATTATTTACCAAAATTCACTGAACTCTGGGGTCGTTCCCGCAGATTGGAAAACAGCCAATGTGACGCCACTGTTTAAAAAAAGGAAGTAGACAAAAAGCAGGTAACTATAGGCCAGTTAGCTTAACTTTGGTAGTGGGGAAAATGCTTGAATCTATCATTAAGGAAGAAATAGCAAGACATCTGGATATAAATTGTCCCATTGGGAACACCCAGCATGGGTTCATGAAGGGTAGGTCATATTAAACTAATATGGTGGAATTCTTTGAGGACATCACTTGCATGGTGGACAGTGGGGACCCTGTGGATGTGGTGTATCTGGATTTCCAGAAGGCACTTGACAAGGTGCCACACCAAAGGCTGCTACATAAGATAAAGTTGCACGGTATTACAGGTAACGTGTTGGCATGGATAGAGGATTGGTTGACCAGTAGAAAGCAAAGAGTAGGGGTAAATGGGTGTTTTTCTGGTTGGCGGTCAATGGCTAGTGTTGTGCGTCAGGGATCAGTGTTGGGACCTCAATTGTTTACAATTTACACAGATGATTTGGAGTTGAGGACAAAGTGTGATGTGTCAAAATTTGCAGATGACACTAAGGTGAGTGGTAGAGCGAAGTGTGCAGAAGACACAAAGTCTGCAGAGGGATATAGATAGTCTAAGTGAGTGGGCAAAGGTCTGGCAGATGGAGTACAATGTTGATAAGTGTGAGGTCATCCATTTTGGTAGGAATAACAGCAAAATAGACTATGTTTGAAATGGTAATCATTTGTAGCACGCTGCTGTGTAGAGGGACTTGGGTGTCCTTGTGCATGAATCGCTAAAAGTAGGATTGCAGGTGCAGTAGGTAATTAAAAAGGCAAATGGAATTTTGTCTGCCATTGCTGGAGGGATGGAGTTTAAAAACAGGGAGGCGATGCTGCAGCTGTATAGGGTCCTGGTGAGGCTACACCTGGAGTACTATGTGCAGTTTTGGTCTCCTTACTTGAGAAGAGATATACTAGCACTGGAGGGGGTGCAGAGGGGATTCACTCGGTTGATTCCAGAGTTGAGAGGGTTGGATTATGAGGAGAGACTGAGTAGACTGGGATTATCCTCATTGGAATTCAGAAGAATGAGGGGAGATCTTATAGAAACATATAAGATTCTGAAGGGAATAGATAAAGTGGAGGCAGGGAGGTTGTTTCCGCTAGTAGGTGAAACTAGGACTAGAGGGCATTGCCTCAAAATGAAGGGAAGCAGATGTAGGACTGAGGTCAGGAAGAACTTCTTCACCCAAAGGGTTGTGAATCTGTGGAATTCCCTGCCCAGTGAAGTGGTTGAAGCTACCTCACAGAATGTTTTTAAGGCAAGGCTAGATAAATTTCTGAACAGTAAAGGAATTAAGGGTTATGGTGAGTGAGTGGGTAAGTGGAGCTGAGTCTCAAAAAGATCAGCCATGATCTTATTAAATGGCGGGGCAGCCTCGAGGGGCCAGATGGCCTACTCCTGCTCCTGGTTCTTATGTTCTTATTCCTGAATGAACCAAGATTCTAATTGGATGCTGTTCCAATAAATTCAAGACGTACTTCTATAAATTAAGAAAAAGCTTCTTGAAATTGCAGTCTGGTTACGTGTCTTTCGGAATGCTTTGTGCCTTCTCTGTCCATTCTTCCATCAGGAACATTCACTAGTTATGCTGTGGGCAGCTTTGTTCTTTGGGTGGTGCTTTCTCTAAGTCTTAGAGGAGTCGTGAGAGCCAGTGATTCTCTCTTGAGAGCGGAGGGCTGTTAACTGTGGCAGGTGGCAGTTAGCTCTCCTGCCTTTGCCCAGTTGCCCCTTTTTTAGTACCCTTGGTGACATATAAACTTCTTACACTAGGATTGGTCCTATGTTGTCAAAACCAACAGATTTAAATTTAATTGGTTTTTGGTATCTAAGTTACTGATTCAAATTGATTAAATTCCGAATTTGTTGTCTTGGTTAAAAACTGCTGCATGGCCTGCTAACGGTATGGCCTTTCGATACAAATGTTTTAATTTGGGTGCTCTCTGTCTCCTATCAAGCTGCTGCTCGCAGTCTTTTAAAATCTCTGAGCATAGATAAAGCTCATAACCATTTAAACAGACCACACGGTGCTCCCCCCCCACCACCACCTCTGGCCTCATGCATTTCACAAATACCAATTTCTAACTTACTGCCTCCCAAACCACAAGTACTGTACCCACCTTTGCAACAATAGTATCTACATGGATTTTAGTAAAGTCTTTGATAACGTTCTACATGGTAGACTTAATTAGTAAGGACGAGTGTTCAGGGTGAGCTTGCCAATTAGATACAGAATTGGCTTAACAGTAGGAGCGTGGTCGAGGGTTGTTGTTTGGACTGGAGGCCTATGACCCGTGGTGTCTAGCAGAGATGGGTGCGGAGTCTACTTTTGTTATTGTTATATAAATTATTTGGATGAGAATTTAATAGGTGTGGTTAATAGCTTATGGATGACATCAGAATTGTTGGTGTAGTGAATAGTGAAGAATATTATCTAAGATTACAAAGAGATCTTGATCAATTGGGCCAATGGTCTGAGGAGTAGTAGATGGAGTTTAATTTGGATAACTGCGAGGTATTGTATCTTGGTAATACAAACAATGGCAGAATTTATACAGTTAATGTCTTAACAGAAACAGCTGGGGCTTAGGTACATAGTTCTTTGAAATTTGCATCATTGGTAGACAGGATAGCTGAGAAGGTCTCCAAACAACGCCTTCATTGCTCTGACCTTTTTAAGTATAGGAGTTAGGACCTCACGTTAGGTGGTATAGGACATTGGTAAGGCCGCTTTTAGAATACTGTATCATCCTGTGGTAGGAAGGATATTATTAAATTGGAGAGGGTTCAGAAAAGATTTACCAGGATGTTGCTGGGACTGGTGGGTTTGAGTTACAAGGACAGGCTGGGACTTCTTCCCCTGCAGTGTAAGAGATTGAGGGGTGACATTGTGGAGGTTCATAAAATCATGAGGGACGTAGATGAGGTCATAGACCATAAAATGAATTGCAAAGGTCTTTTCCCTAGAGTGGGGGGGGGGGGGGCGGGGGTGCGCGGGGGAGTTCAAAACTTGGGGGCATATTTTAAGGTAAAGAGGAGAAAGAATTAAAAGGGACCTGAGGGGCAACATTTTCATGCAGAGGGTGTTCATAGGTGGAATGAACTGCCCGAGGAAGTAGTAGATGCAGGTATAGTTACAATATTTAAAAGACATTTGGACAGGTACATGAATGGAAAAGATTTAGAGGTATTTGGGTCAAAAGCAGGCAAATGGGACTAGTTCAGTTTGGGAAACTTGGTCAGTGTGGGCTAGTTACACCAAATGGTCGGTTTCTGTGTTGTATGAATCAATGACTCAACAATTATGGCTATAACTATGACTCTATGACCAGTAAATTTGGTGCTGGAATTCCAAGTGCTGATTAATCTCTATCGAGTAAATCCTGTGAAGACCAGCCACTTGGGCAGAATATTTCAGAATGCCCCTATGAAATAGAGACCAGATGGATATATTTTGTCGTCCATCAAGAATCCAAGGAGGAGAGAATTAATGTATTTGGCCAAGTACAAAGATGGTCAGTGCTCTGCATGGTAGTGGCGACTTTTAAACTGGGAAATCCTTACTATTAATGAACAATATCTAGAAGCTGTGTTCATTTGATATGACATCAAGACTGCTGTCCTGCAGTGTTGGGAGGAGTTGGTGAAATTGGAAAGAAATCACTGAAAAGCAATATAAACAAAATGGGAATGTTTGGCACTTTCTGCATTTTATTTTACTTCTGCATAATAGTCTGTCATGATGGACCTTGATGTATGCCTTCTTTTAAAAAATTTCATTTTTAGTTTCGTAGCCGTTGGATGTCTCAAAAACATTTTAACACCAATAAAGTCTCTTTGTAGTGCTGTCACTTTGGAAAAGTACCAGCTAATTTGTCCATAGCAAACTCCTATTAAAAGCAAAATGATCATGAGCAGGTAACCTAAGGTATTGATTGTGGGATAAATATTGGCTAGGACATCATGGATAACTTCTCTGCTTTTCGAAATTGTTCTATGCATTTGATTACATCCACCCAGTTGGGCACTTGGAGCTGCAGTTAATGCCTCATCTAATAGACAGCATTTTGGTTGGAGCAGCATACCATTAGTACTGCACTAGAGTGTCAGTCTTGATTTTTGTGCTTAAGCTTACTTTTATTTTTAGAGGTGTGAGTGAGTGCATGTAAGAGTTCTGTCAACTGAGCAAGTTTCCAATAATTCCCAGTTCCCGGTCCCTAACTGCCTCCTGTTCACCATTGATGTCCAATACCTCTATATCTGCATTCCACACCAGGATGGTTTGCAAGCTTGTGGCTTCTTCCTCACCCAGGGGCCTGAACAATCCCCGTCCACCCACCACTCTCCTCTACTTGCTTAAACTTGTTCTCTCATTGAACAATTTCTCCTTTAGTTTATTTCACTTCTGCCAAGGTAAAGGAGTAGCAATGGGCACCTGCATGAGTCCCAGTTATGCCTGCCTCTTTATGGGGTGTGTGGAACAATCCTTGTTCTTGTCCTACACTGACAGCCTTGCACAGCTCTTGGTAAATCGACGACTGTTTCGGTGCTGCTTCGTGCTCCTGTCTGGACCTTGAAACATTTGTTCATTTTGCCTTCAGTTTCCACCCCTCTATAACTTTCACATTGTCCATTTCCAACACATCCCTTCCTTTCCTTGACCCCTCTGTCTCTATTTCAGGGAATGAACTGCCATCCACTAAAAAGCCACTGAACCGCTTTGCTTTGCAGAACACCATAGCTACCTTCACTACAGCTCTTCTCACCACGTCCTGCAAGGATTCCATCTCATTATCCACACAGACACTCAAATACCCTTTCACTGCTTGAATCTGGGCATTGTGGGTTCAAGTACACATTCTAGAAACTTGAGCACAAGTCAATTTTGTCACTCCCAAAGCAGGCGAGATATGCAACAGTTTCTGTCTCAGGAGGATAGCAAAGATACATGCATGCTACTTCGTAATGTTTTCCCCTGTATTTTGCCCTGTGTATCTCCTTAATTAAAAAGAATGTGTGTAGTGCTTTTCCATAATCACTGAACATCTGGAAGTGCTTTACAGCCAATGGAATACCTTGTTTTGAAGTGTAGGGACTGCATCGTAGGAAGTGTAACAGCCATTATGTCTCGCAGTTAGCTCGTATGCTCCTTCCCTTGCTGTTCTTGAAAATAGTGTTATAGGGCCTTTTGTGTAAGGGCTTTCAGGACCCTGGTTTTGATGTGATGCCATTGTACCTCTCAGCATAAATAGGGTAGTATGGATAGAGTTAAGAGAAACCAGAAATCCATGGAGACCTAGGCAGGTGATGTGCCTAATAGAAAAGGAGCAGTACTTGATCTTCTGTTGAGAAATAAGGCAGGGCAAGTTAGTGAGGTGTCAGTTGGGGAACACTTTGGGGCATGTGATCGTAATTCTAATAGTTTTAAAATAGTTATGGAAAGAATAGATCAAAAAGTTAAAGTTCTAAATTGTAGTAAGGCCAATTTGGATATTAGAGAAGAACTTCCAAAAATTGATTTAGGGAGGCTATTTTCAGGTAAAGGGACAGTTGGAAAATCGGAGGCCTTTAAGAATGAGATAAGAGTTCAGAGACAGTAGGTTTCTGTTAGTGTGAAAGGCAAGGCTGGTAGGTGTAGGGAATGCTGGATAAGTAGAGAAATTGAGGTTGTGGTCAAGCGAAAGAAAGAGGGATGTATCACGGAGGCAGCTGGGATCAAGTGAATCCCTAGAGGAGTATAAGGGTAGTAGGAGTATACTTAAGGAAATCGAGGGGCAAAAAGGGGACGTGAATTAGCTTTGACAGTTAGAGTTAAGGAGCATCTGGAGAGATTCTGTAAATACATTAAGGACGTAAGAGTATCTATGAAGAGAATATGGCTCCTTGAAGATCAGCATAGTTGCCTTTATGTGGAGCCACAGGAGATGGGTGAGATACTAAAAGAATGTTTTGCATCAGTATTTACTGAGAAGGACTTGGAAGCTAGGGAGCTTGGGGGAAATTGACGGTTGAAATGAGTTAGTATTGCAGAAGTCAAAGTGCTCGAGGTCCTAAAACCCATAAATGTAGATGAATCCCCAGGATCTGATCAGGTGTATCCCAGAACTTTGTGGGGAAACTAGGAAAATGTTTATTGGGCCCCTTACTGAGATGTTTGTATTACTGATAGCCACAGGGGAGGTGCTTGGAAGGCTGGAAGTTGGCATATGTGCCATTATTTAAGAGAGCTTGTAAAGAAAATCTAGGGACCTATAGACTGGTGAGCCTTACATCAGTGTTGGATGAGTTGTTGGAGGGGATTCTGAGGGACAGGATTTATGTGCATTTGGAAAGGCAAAGGCTGATTAGGGATGGTCAGCATGGCTTTGTGAGTAGGAAATTGTGTCTCACTAACTTGATTGAGTTTTATGAAGGAGTAGTGAAGATCGATGAAGGCAGAGTTGTAGACATTATCTGTATGACTTTAGCAAAACATGCAACAAGGTTCGACATGGTATACTGGTTAGTAAGGGTAGATCACATGGGATCTGGTGAAGCCAGCCAATTGGATACAAAATTGACTTGAAGGTAGGGAACAGGATGGTGGTGGAGATTTTTTTTTGGACTGGAGGCCTGTGTCCGCTGCTGTACTGCAAGGATCAGTGTTGGGTCCACTACTTTTCATCACTGGTATAAATGATTTGGAGGTGTGTACGGGAGGTTTCTTTAGTAAGTTTGTAGACGACTTCAAAATAATGGATAGTGAAGAAGATTTTCTCTGAGTACATCAGGACCTTGATCAGATGGGTCAAGGTGCCAAGGAATGGCAGGTGGAGTTTAATTTAGATAAATGTGTTTCATTTTGGTAAGGCAAACCAGGGCAGGACTTGTGTAGTTAATGGTGGGGCCCTGGGGAGTGTTGCCAGATAAAGAGCCTTAGCGTTGCAAGTGCCCGTGGTCTTGAAAGTAGAGTCGCAGGTAGACAGGATGGTGAAGAAGACATTTGGAACAGTTGCCTTCATTGGTCATAACGTTGAGTATAGGAGTGGGGAGGGAGGGGGGGGGGGTGGCGGATGTCATGTTGTGGCTGTACAGGACGTTGATGAGATCACTTTTGGAATACTGTGTACAATTCTGATGTTGTTAAATGTGAGAGGGTGCCAAAAAGATTTACAATGATGTTGCCGGGACTGGAGGGTCTGAGTTACAGGGAGAGGCTGAATAGGTTGGGGCTTTCTTTCTTGGAATGTCAGAGACTGAGGGGGTGACCTTGATAGAGTTCCATAAAATCATGAGGGGTGTGGATAGGGTGAATAGCCA
Source organism: Ginglymostoma cirratum (assembly GCA_024137785.1). Lineage (NCBI taxonomy): Eukaryota > Metazoa > Chordata > Chondrichthyes > Orectolobiformes > Ginglymostomatidae > Ginglymostoma > Ginglymostoma cirratum. The sequence continues at coordinate 57,271,934 of JAHRHZ010000018.1, forward strand.
AGGTCTTTTTCTGAAGATGGGGGAGCCCAAAACTGGAGGATATAGGTTTAAGGTGAGAGGAGAAAGATTTAAAAAGGACCTGAGGGGTAACTTTTTTTGAACAGAGGATGGTGAGTGTATGGAACAAGCTGCCAGAGGAGGTGTTGGAGGCAGGTACAATTACAAAATTTAAAAGATACCTGGTTGGGTATGTGAATAGGAAGGGTTTAGAGATATGGGCCGAATGCTGGCAAATGGGACTAGGTCAAATTGGAATGTTTGGTTGTCAGGGACGAGTTGGGCCAAAGGGTTGGTTTCTATGCTATATTACTGTATGGGGTGTCTGAAGTCCAGGCATGTGAACGTTAGAAGTGCATACAGAGAAGCATATGGTGTTATCCGACTAGTATTAGGCAGTAGAATTTATGGAATAACCTTTCAATAATGCAACAGGAACAAGGTCCAGTACTTCTGAGTTCTTGTTCCCATGAATTAGAGTATTTGGCAACCTGCTACTTTAACGTAGGGGTTTAATTAACTCAATTGGCTGGATGGCTGGTTTGCAATGCAGTGTGACAGCAACATTGAGGATTCAATTTCCTTGCCCCTCATCTGAAACTTGGTGACCTCTGGATCAAACTCACCACAAGTCGTCATGTCTGTCTCTAAAGAGTCAGCAGTCTGGGATTGTAAGATGTAGAGCTGGATGAACACAGCAGGCCAAGCAGCATCAGAGGAGCAGGAAAGCTGACGTTTTGGGTCTGGATCCTTCTGGATTTTGGATTATGGTGACTTTCCTTTTTTGTTATGCTAAAGAAAGTAAAAGAAAACACTGGCAAGCCATGGATACAGTTCGGCTGTGATCAAGTTCGGTTTACTGTATGGTGACAGCATTGTAAAGCTGCTCTCTCAGTCAAAATATAAATATTTTTGAAGAACATCTGCGCGCTCTTCAGAAATTCAAATAAACTGATTAAGTTCCATTGAAAATCAAAACATTCAAGAGGTTCCTTCTGATGTATTGGCTGAAGGCTAATGTGTTGTGCCGTAATTTATTACCTTACTTGCCAGCATTATTTTAATCATGCATTTCATCCCTTTTGATTTTTTTTGACTTGTATACTTTAGTGAGTATTAGTTCTGACTTGATAGGGTGTTAACTGCTTGGGATAATATTGTTGAATCTTGCTGCTAGCAGTCTGCTTGATTATGTTAAGACCCTGTAGTAAATGTTATCAGCAGTGTTTTCAGACTGTTCAGACTTGCCTGGTGATATTCTGGAAGGGCTATCTGGACATTTGTAACCCAAAAGGAAATTTATCTCTATTGTGCATGGTTCAGTTCTAACACTTTTTAATGTTTATGGGAGCTATTCATAGTTCAGAAGTATCAGCAAAGTATCAAGGACCATCATTAACATGTATTAATTGACTTCCATCTTTTGTATTTGTATTCAATAGTTGGTTGTCAAAAGGAAACTAAATAAGACAAACTAGAGCACTTTATAAGAAAAAAAGTGGAGTAGATGACAGGGCATCAGGGTTAAAGAGATTTGATTGTAAATGTATTCCAAAACAATTTGCCATTAAAGGCAGGAAAGAATGCTCATAGATTTTTGGAGGCTGCTCATTACTCATTCTGGTATTATTGACTATATAAACCACAGCTGCAACAAAGCTACTTTAAATTAATTTAACTTAATTTGAAGATTCAGATGTGTGGTGACTACATTCATGGTTATATTCATGGTGAAGAGCACAAAACTCACAGTACAGGCGAGAAAAGGAATTTTGATAGAATGTTATTTTGACCAAAACAGGGTGGAGCAAACTAAATTAGTAAAGCTTCATTGCTTAAATAATGAGTAATCTTTAATGACAAGTACACCATTTTTAGAGAAGATGGACTTAAACTTGAGTTGTGAAATAAATACTTGGAGATTTTTGTCTTATTGGTATGTTGTACTGCTGCTGTGTTGAGGGCAAATAAAACATAAAATTCCAATGAAGAGTCATTGGATTGGAAATGTTAACTCTTTCTCTCTCCACAGATGCTGCCAGATCTGTGAGTTTCTTCAGAATTTTTATTTTTGTTAGACATCTAGCATCTGTAGTATTTTGCTTTGATTTCCTAAAATTGTGGTTGTTTTGAAGCCTTTAAATCTTGCATGTACTCTTTTTAAGAACAATTTGATTTAAATAATTCTGCAAGGAAAGTTATTCAAACTTAATACAGTGTTGACACTTTGACTAGCATGAATATCAGGATATCGTTGATTTTAATATGGGCTCAGTATCTTGCTCTTAGATGCAAAACCATGCCTATGGAAAATAAAAACAGCAGTTCATGAGGCCAGAAACTTTTGCTTTTTGTTTAGAAGTCAGGGGCAACGTGCTGTGATTTGGTATTCAAGTGCCACGCTTCAGTACTTTTCATGCTTGCTTATTGAATTTTAATTTCTGAAATTACTTGGAACTAACAAATAATGTTGAAGAGTTTTGTAATAGCTCATGAAAAAAATTATTATGGGCAATTTTTTTTAAACTACACCAATTACCAGGGACAGTTCCATTCCGAATCCCATCAGGTGCTGATTTTTTTTTAATAAGACGCAGAAGGCTGGTGATCACGTTTTTGGGTTTTACTGTCCCACTGGAATAAGTTAGATTTTGTTTTGTTCTTTCTTTGGCTGTGAGTATTGCTGATAAGCCTAGTGCAAATTGCCCTTGAAGGTTGTGTTGAGCTGCCGTCTTGAACTGCTGCTGTTCAGATGATGTTGATGCATCCACAGTGCTGCTAAGAATGGAGCTCCAGTTCTTTTCCCTCCCATATTTAGTGAAGGAGTGGTGATTGTAGTTCCAAATCGCGATCCCGTGTAGGCTGAATGGGGATCTTGCAGGTACTGGTGTTCCCATGTATCTCCCCTTTCCTTTTTAGGTTGTAGTTGTTTCAGGTTTCGGATATGCTGCTGAAGGAGGTTTGATGAGTTGTTGCAGTGCCAGTGATAGGTGGCACAGGCAGCTGCAACTGTCCTTGGTGTTGGAATGAGTAAATGTTTAAAGCTGTTGGTGGTGTATGGATCCAGAACCTGCTTTTCTTAGATTGTATTGAACTTTGTTATAATTGTATTCACAGAGTCATAAGAGATATACAGCACTTAAACAGAGACTTTGGTCCAACTTGTCTGTGCCAACCAGATATCCTAAATTAACCTAGTCCCATTTGCCTGCATTTGGCCCATATCTCTCTAAATCTTTCCTATTCATATACCCATCCAGATGCCCTTTAAATGTTGCAATCATACCTGGGATCTACTTCTGGCAGCTCATTCCGTAGATGCACTACCCTCTGCATGGAAAAAGTTGCCCCTTAGATCCCTTTTACATCTGTCCCATCTCACCTTAAACCTATGTCCTCTAGTTTTGGATTCCCCCGCCCGTGGGAAGAGACCTCGCCTATTTACCCTATCCATGCCCCTCATGATTTTATAAACCTCAGCCTGCAATGCTCCAGAGAAAATAGCCCCAGCCTATTCAGCCTGTCCCTTTAGCTCAAACCCTTCAACCCTCACATTATCCTTGTAAATCTTTTCTGAGCCCTTCCTAGTTTTGCAACATCCTTCTTACAGCAGGGAGACCAGAATTGCATGCAATAGTCCAAAAGTGGCTGAATCAATGTCCTGTTCAGCTGCAAAATGACCTCCCAACTCTTGTACTCAATACACTGTTAAAGGCAAACATGCCGAACACTGTCTTCACTATCCTATCCACCTGTGACTCCACTTTCAACGAACTATGAACCTGCACTTCAAGGTGTCTTTGTTCGGCAACGCTCCCCAGGACCTTACCGTAAATTGTTTAAGTCCTGCCCTGGCTTGTCTTTCCAAAATGCGGTGCCTCACATTTATCTAAATTAACCATCATCTGCCACTCCTTGGCCCATTGGCCCATCTGATCAAGATCCCTTGTAGTCTGAGATAACTTTCTTCACTGTCCACTACACCTCCAATTTTGGTGGCATCTGCAAATTTACTAACCATATCTCCTATGTTCACATCCAAATCATTTATGTAAATGATAAAAAGCAGTGGACCCAGCGCCAATCCCCATATGGCACACCAGGCTAGAAAGCAGCCCGCCACTGCCACCCTCTGCCTTCGACCTTTTGAGCCAGTTCTGTATCCAAATAGCTAGTTCTCTCTGTATTTCATGTGATCTAACCTTGCTAACTGGCCTGCTATGAGGAACCTTTTTGAACATCTTACTGAAGTCCATTTAGATCACATCCACAAAGCCATGTTGACTATCCCTGATCTGGCCAGTTGTTGTAGCTGCAGTATTGATAATGTTTCAGTTCAGTTTCTGATCAGTTGTCTCCTCCAGGTGTTAGTGGCGGAAGAATCAGTGATGGAATGCTGTTGAATGTTAAGGTGATAGTTACCTTCTCTCTTGTTGAAGATTGTTATTTTGGCACTGATTGGTACGATTGGTTATTCACCACCTCAAACCTGAACATTGTCCAAATCTCACTGCATGCTCGAACAGACTGCTTCAGTTTTTGTGGTGTCGTGAAAGGTATTGGACCCTAAGCTTCAACGAGCATTCCCACTGCTCCACCATTCAATCATGGCTGATAAGTTTCTCAACCCCGTTCTCCCACTTTCTCCCCACGGTGGCTCAGTGGTTAGCACTGCTGCCCCAAAGCACCAGGGACCTGGGCTTGATTCCAAACTCGGGCGACGTGTGTGTGTGTGTGTGTGTGTGTGTGTGTGTGTGTGT
>JAHRHZ010000018.1:57276700-57290282 GCA_024137785.1 Ginglymostoma cirratum
GTGTGTGTGTGTGTGTGTGTGTGTGTGTGTGTGTGTGTTTCCTCCCACAGTCCAAAGATGTGAAGGCTAGGAGGATTCGCCATGCTAAATTGCCCACAGTGTTCAGGGATGTGTAGATTAGGTGGGTTATAGGGGGATGGGTCTGGGTGGGATGTTCTGAGGGTTGGTGTGGACTTGTTGGACCAAAATGCCTGTTTCCACACTGTAGGGATTTCTATCTATCTAAATCTAATTACACTTTGTATTGGCGGGGGGGAATGGGCAAAGCTGAGTGATGTGTGTTTGTGCGTATGGAGATAGAGGGGCTGATTTTTGTCTGTCGAAGGGGGGCGATGAGGTTGAGCACTCGATTACTGAAGAGAGAGAAGCTGTAATAAAAACAAAAACTCGGGCCTAGCAGTATCTGGAATGAGAAACAGAGTTAAAAGTTTTGTTTAATCCAGTATGACTGTGTTTCTGTCTCCACGGATGCTGTCAGGCTTGAAGTTTGCCAATACTTTGCAGATGCTGGAAATCAGAGATTGTTTTTATTATGGGAAGAGGCTGTTTTTGGAGGTGCTAATTATGCTGTATGCAGGATGAAGAGGGAAAGTGACTGATTACAATGTGTGTATTAAAATTATTTCATTGGGAAATAGTTTGGGAGAAACATGTTGAGCATACACATTAAGGAAGGAATTAAGATAACTGTGTATTTTCAAGGTGACAGCAAGTGTGTTCACAGCATGATCAGTGAACTGAGAATTTGATATTGCTCCCCTCACAGTCGCCAGTTTTTAAATATGTATGATTCGAGTTGGAGTAGACCTGTTGAGCTTTTGTTTAAACAGGTCAAAGTTTGATTAGAATATATTCAAAAGGTGAGGGTGGTCTGTTGTGGCTAGTGTTTCTGTCTCTGGGCTAGAAGGCTTGGGTCCACATCCTGCTTGTTCAAAATTTGTCACTATTCTATTAACTGTGTGTCTCTGGGCTGCTTTTGAAGTCAAGACACATTGCACTAACTCCTGCACACAAGCCATATCTCAGTCAGCGATGGTGTAAAATGGTGACCATAGCTGCCATTCAAGCGATTGACCTCGGTGCGATTCCCGCCTTTCACAGTTTGCTGAAATCGCCTATGGTCAATGGTAATGTTCCTACTTCTAGACCGGGAGTCCCAGGTTCAAGATCCACCTGCTCCAGAGGTATGCAATCACATCTCTGAACAGGTTAAGTAGAAAATATCTTGGGCTCTTGTGGTGCAGTAGTGGTATCTATACCTCTGTGTCAGAAGGCCCGTGTTCAAGTTCCACCTGCTCCAGAGATGACCAGAAGCATTATCTGAACAGATAGAAATTAGAAATTATGATTAGAAAATATCTACAGAGAAAGGGAGAGATGTTTTGTTCCTCTCTCTGGTAACCAAATCTGCAGATTGCCTGGACTATTTTGGCAGAATTGTAATTGATTCCAGAGCCAAGCCTTTCTTTTGAGTTGAGAATTCTTTGACAATGTTGCTTCAGCCTTTCAGCATTTTAATGTAACAAAAGTCAAAAGACTTCATATACAATAAGTAAATGAAAAATGGATCAATTATCCAAATATTTTTAATATACACAAATATATTTTTATAATATAACACTCATAATTTGGCCTGCAATGCCATAAAGCTATTCCCAAAGTGAATAATTCATTATTTTCAAACAGAACATATAGCAACATACTGCAGATCAAATTTAACATGGCTGCTTTGTTAACCATTCATGAATCATTGTCCCACAAAGGAAAGTTATTTATGTTAGTAGGTGATGGCCTAGTGGTGTTATCACTTGCCTGTTAATCCAGAAACTCGGGTAATGTTCTGGGAACCTGGTTTTGAATTCTGCCAAGGCAGATGGTGGGCTTTGAATTTAATAACAATCTGGAATTAAGGGTCTATGGGTGTCTATGAAATCATTGAGAAACAACCCATCTGGTTCACTAATGTCCCTTGAGGAAGGAAATCTGCCATCCTTACCTGGTCTGGCCTCCATGTGACTCCAGACCCATAGCAAAGTGGTTAACTCTTAAATGCCCTCTGGGCAATTAGGGATGTGCAGTAAATTCTGGTCTAGCCAATGACAGCCACATCCCATGAATGAATTTAAAAAAAGACTGATGCCCAGAGAGCTGTCACCACCGTCACTCTCCTGACAGCTCTGTTCGGTATCCTTACTGCCCAACTGTCCAGCTCCAAAGCACCACTCACCATTTCACTTGGCATTTCCCTTTCTCATCTGGTGCTTCAATTGCTATCCTGCTTCTTCCTTGGCTCCTCTGCTTCTGACCTATAATGTCTTGAGAAACCGTAGTGGTGAGCTGCAAGGGGCCAGAAATAGGGTGAACAGAGGACCTGAATTCATTCAAAACATTTGAAAAGCACTCATTTTATCCTGTTCTTTGTTGGAGGCACCTTAGGGCAATGCCGCTGTTTTGATGCCACAGGGACTGTGAATGCATGGGACTGTAAGTGCACCCTGTATAGCTGCAATGGCGATACATACCGCCTTAGTCTATAGTCAAATTTGCGTTCTTTGTAAAATATACCCTATTATAATTACACAGTTGTGACAAAATACACATGGCATTGGGATTTATAAGCTTTCAAGGACATTTTTAAAGGTGTGTATTGCTTAACTATTGATGATGCTTGAATTTTTTTTGTGCTGGACCCTTCTGCATTCATCAGCCTAAATTTTCAAATGAATGGTTTAGAAAAAGTACAGTTTCAGGTTTTACTTCTAGTTTTGATGTTATGCCGTGGGTATGTTTTTATATCTGGTTGTCATCCTTGAGGTGAGGCATTCCAAAATTGTTCTAGGATCCAGAAAATTCCAGAAAAGCCTTGATCTCAAGCATTCTGGACTAAAGAGCTTACAGCTAAAGTTTTCTGTTTGGAAAATAATGAATTATTCACTTTGGGAATAGTTTTATGGTATGCAGGACAAATTAATGAGTGTTATATAATAAAAGCATATTTGTGTATATAAAAATTGGATAATTGATCCATTTCTCATGTACCTATGGTATATGAAATCTTTTGACTTTTGTTACATTAAAAGGCTGTATAAATTCAAGCTTTTCTGACGACTATATTTAGTAACAATTGTTTTTTTTAAAAAAGCTTTGTCGGCAAAGACATAGGTCACTGACCGTAGATAGACAGCAACAATTCTACAAGCCATTCACTTCTAGTGAACTGCTAGTTTAAAAGTGCAGATTCTTTTGTTCTTTTCCAGTACTGTGTCTATGGTATGTCATTTTATTGGAAATCCACGTTTCATCTAACACCCAGGCAATCAGTATAAATTGGACAATCATGAAAGGTTTTCTCACCGCTGGCTCATTTGGGTTATGGGGAAATTTAATGTTGAAGTATTTTTAATGCACATTTTGTTACTTGCAAAATTACAATTGCAGTAGCTATTTTCTTTCATCCTAACCGTTTTTAATTGTAAATAGCTATTATAAGTTACGTTGATATGATCAGAGATTTGTTTCAAACAAACCTGAAAGATCTGGTTTGGTAAATGCAGTTGCCGGAAGTCTCATGGCTTGTATTTGATATTGCTTCTTTAACATAATTAAACGTCCCAATGTGTTGACAGTAATTCTATGAGAAAAATCTTGCCATTAAACAATTTGAAGAGAGATTAGAACGTGTGGCCTAAAGAGGTGCACTTAATGGAACATCTTAAGGAATACAGAGTAATAAAGGATCTTGAGAGGATATTCCAGAGCTTTGGATATGGTAGATGACAGTATAGTTGCCAATGATCAGATGATCAAAATCAGGGATGATTTTCACAATACTAGATTTTATTGCTGTAATTATCCTTGAGGTGATGGTGCCTTGAATTGCTTATGTCTGTTGCTCGACTGTGAGCTACTATTGTTTAGTGCACATGAATGACAACCAAATAGGATTTGGTACAAATTAGGAAATGAGTGCATTGCGGATCTGTTAATGTTTATGGAGGTGACAAGACAGGAGTCAAAAAGAAGATAGGCAGGACTAGAGATGACAAAGGTTTAAATGGGGTTTTCAGGAGCATGTAAGCTGAAGCAAAAAGCAGAAGTGGGCAATGCTATAGAAATGAAAGTAGGTAGCTTAGTAAGGGTGAGGATTTGGCGTTGAAAGCTCACACGTGATTCATTAGGATGATGAGATTGTGAATGGCCCGGTTCAGCCTGAGGCAGCAACCCAGGAAAAGGATGGGTTTTATGCTGGGGACCAAAAAGCACTGCTTTCCATTTTCCCAATGTTTAATCGAAGTGTTAGCTTTCACAGACCTAATGATGAATCAGCACCATAACATGTGAGAGGTAATGGAAGTAATACGACCAGCATACATATGAATCTCAATGTTTTTGGATGATTTCAGTGAGGGGCAGCATGCACGAGTATGAGACTAAGGACAGGTCCTTAGGCACGTGAGCGTGTGGTGTAGAAACAAACAATCGATACCATTATAGGTGATTTGCCACAATCGGATAGTTGGGAATGGAACCAGGTAATGACACTCCCGCTCAGCTGTATAAATGAGGGATAAGAATTGCCCATGATGAATCCAAAAAAGTATTTCATAATGTAGCACAGAGTTAAAACATGAGCACCTCAAATTTGACAAACTGGTATGCTGTAATGGCACTATTGTAATCAGTTATATCTAGCTGCCTGGATCCTTGGGTATCCCTTTCCAAGTCCCAGCATTAATTTTGGATTTTGTCTGTGACATTCACGAAGTGATTTGATGTGAAAGTGGTGTGGAAACTGAAGCGGTGTTCTGATCATTTCCTCATTCAGAGGCCTAATTCACTCCTACTACTGTGGAGTGATCGATATCAAACAGAATTGAGAATTCTGCTCTTTAATCTTACCGCCATGGATACTGAGAGAGGTTGTACTACAATTGTCTTGGCTAGAGGCCAATTAACAAAGGATTGAACTACCCATTTAACTACTCATGAGATAAATTTACTGGGCCAACTTTGAGTGATTGTGCCTTGCACTTCTGCAACTTTCTAATTAGTGCGTTCTGTACTTGGTTTCATGTTTGTTGAGGTTACATTAAATATCAGAGCTGCAAGAATGCATGTATGTGGTGGATGCCAGAATGTGTACCTTAAAAATAGTTTAGTGTTAGTAGATCAATTCTACGAAATGTGCTAAACTTAATTATTGCCCAATTTGTACTGGTTGAAAACATATGACAGTCTGGAAATTAGCTGCTTTTTGCGTTGTAACAAGTCACTTCGTCTCTGAGAGTTCAGTTTGAAAACCAAAATAATTTACATCAGTCTACTGATGTATTATGTGAAGTAAAATTTCCAGCAGGTATGCCCAACAGTGGTTTGCTGGCTCAGTGCATAGAACAGATTGTCCCTTCTTTAGGCATATCAGCAATCTCATTGAAAAGAAGCAGTATTTCTTACTGTTATAAATCAGTAAATGTAAGCTAACTTCCTTTTCAAAATAGGTTTGATTGCTACCCTTGCATGTATTACACAGAAATGTGATGAATGGCTCTAGCCGTGGGGTGGGGAACATATTTTGCAAACCTACTCTAGTACTGTAACTGAAGCTTGATGTAGTTGATGTCTACCTGAATGACAATTCTACGATAAAGCAGAGTAATCATTACTTTTTCTTTGGTATTCCTTCAATTTTTTTTGTACCTGAATAAATTCCTTATAGCACTGACGGTTGTGAAGTATGGAAAGTGACAGAAAATCTAGTTGAATGAGTGCATTAAATTGTCTTAGAAGATGAAATGAATAGTTTATCTTGTTCAATGGAGAAAGAGAATTGATATTGTTATTGTAGCATTGCAGCTACAATAATTTTAAATTACACATTTTAATTAGCTGGAATCCTTTTACTCCCCTCCATTTCCCTTCAAGCATGGTCAAATTTGATAAGTAGGAAACTAAAATCTAACCTATTGAGGTAGATTATAAATTGCTGACAATAAAATTAAGCCTTAGAACATAGAACATTACAGCGCAGTACAGGCCCTTCGGCCCTCGATGTTGCGCCGACCTGTGAAACCAATCTGAAGCCCATCTAACCTACACTATTCCATTATCATCCATATGTTTATCCAACGACCATTTCAATGCCCTTAAAGTTGGCGAGTCTACAACTGCTGCAGGCAAGGCATTCCATGCCCTTACTACTCTCCGAGTAAAGAATCTACCTCTGACATCTGTCCTGTATCTATCACCCCTCAATTTAAAGCTATGTCTCCTCATGCTAACCATCACCATCCGAGGAAAAAGGCTCTCACAGTCCACCCTATCTAATCCTCTGATCATCTTATATGTCTCTATTAAGTCACCTCTTAGCCTTCTTCTCTCTAACAAAAACAGCCTCAAGTCCCTCAGCCTTTCCTCATAAGACCTTCTCTCCATACCAGGCAACATCCTGGTAAATCTCCTCTGCACCCTTTCCAATGCTTCCACATCCTTCCTATAATGCAGTGACCAGAACTGTACGCAATACTCCACGTGCGGCCGCACCAGAGTTTTGTACAGCTGCAATATGACCTCATGGCTCCGAAACTCCATCCCTCTACCAATAAAACATAACACACAGTACGCCACCTTAACAACCCTATCAGCCTGGGTGGCAACTTTCAGGGATCTATGCACATGGATACAGGGATCTCTCTGCTCGTCCACACTACCAAGAATCTTACCATTAGCCCTGTACTCTGTATTCCTGTTACTCCTTCCAAAGTGAATCACCTCACACTTTTCCACATTAAACTCCATTTGCCACCTCTCAGCCCAGCTCTGCAGCTTATCTATGTCCCTCTGTAACCTGCAACATCCTTCCGTACTATCCACAACTCCACCGACTTTAGTGTCATCCGCAAATTTACTAACCCATCCTTCTACGCCTTCATCCAGGTCATTTATAAAAATGAGAAACAGCAGTGGCCCCAGAACAGATCTTTGCGGTACACCACTAGTAACTGAAGTCCAGGATGAATATTTCCCATCAACCACCACCCTCTGTCTTCTTACAGCTAGCCAATTTCTGATCCAAACCGCTAAATCACCCTCAATCCCATGCCTCCGAATTTTCTGCAATTGCCTACCGTGGGGAACCTTATCAAACACTTCACTGAAATCCATATACACCACATCAACCGCTGTACCCTCCATCCACCTGTTTAGTCACCTTCTCAAAGGACCCAATAAGGTTTGTGAGGCACAACGTACCCTTCACAAAACTGTGTTGACTATCCCTAATCAAATTATTCTTTTCTAGATGACTATAAATCCTATCTCTTATAATCCTTTCCAACACTTTACCCACAACCGAAGTAAGACTCACTGGTCTATAATTACCAGGGTTATCTCTACTCCCTCTTGTCGGCCCTTCGACATACTGTGTCAGGAAACCCTCCTGCACGCATTGGACAAAAACTGATCCATCCGACGTACTAGAGTTATAGCATTTCCAGTCAATGTTGGGGAAGTTAAAGTCTCCCATAATGACCACCTTGTTCCTTTCACTCCTGCCCAGAATCGTTTTGCCGATCCTCTCCTCCACATCCCTGGAACTTTGCGGAGGCCTATAAAAAACTCCCAGCAGTGTGACCTCTCCTCTCCTGTTTCTGACCTCAGCCCATACTACTTCAGTAGACGAGTCCTCATCAAACGTCCTTTCTACGACCGTAATACTGTCCTTGACTAACAGTGCCACACCTCCCCCTCTTTTACCACCTTCCCTGATCTTACTGAAACATCTAAACCCCGGAACCTGCAACAACCATTCCTGTCCCTTCTCTATCCATGTCTCTGAAATGACCACAACATCGAAGTCCCAGGTACCAACCCATGCTGCAAGTTCACCCACCTTATTCCGGATGCTCCTGGCATTGAAGTAGACACACTTCAAACCACCTTCCTGCCTGCCGGTACACTCCTGCGACCTTGAAACCTTTTTCATGACCTCACTACTCTCAACTTCCTGTACACTGGAGTTACAAGTCAGGTTCCCATCCCCCAGCTGAATTAGTTTAAACCGTCCTGAAGAGCATTAACAAATTCCCCCCCAGGATATTGGTACCCCTCTGGTTCAGGTGCAGACCATCCCGTTTGTAGAGGTCCCACCTACCCCAGAATGAGCTCCAATTATCCAGGTATCTGAATCCCCCCCTCCTGCACCATCCCTGTAGCCACGTGTTCAACTGCTCTCTCTCCCTATTCCTCGCCTCGCTAGCACGTGGCACGGGTAACAAACCAGAGATAACAACTCTGTTTATTCTAGCTCTAAGCTTCCACCCTAGCTCCTTGAATTTCTGCCTTACATCCCCGTCCCTTTTCCGACCTATGTCGTTGGTGCCTATGTGGACCACGACTTGGGGCTGCTCCCCCTCCCCCTTAAGGATCCCGAAAACACGATCCAAAACATCACGGACCCTGGCACCTGGGAGGCAACACACCAACAGCAAGTCTCTCTCGTTCCTGCAGAATCTCCTATCTGTCCCCCTAACTGTGGTCAGTCATGTTGTCATTCCTGTGATTTGTTGTCATAATCCAATATCTAAATTGAGGTGTCAGGTATTTGTTAGCTTACATTTCTAATCAAATCATGACGAAAACATAAATAAAACACATGCTGGAACTTCCAAATATGCAAGTTGAAAAGTAGCAAAAAGAAGTGAAGATGCATATTGATACAAGCAACTTTAAACACAGAAGCCACTGCCTTTATGTCAAGGGGAATGCCAATTACTGAAATGTTTAATGAAAAGCACTTACGGTCATAGAGTCCTCGAGTTGTACAGCACAGAAACAGACCCTTGGATCCGACTCATCCATGCCAACCAGATATCAAAATTTGGCCTACGTCCCTCTTAAACCCTTATTTTTGCTCCTAGTTCTAACGTTCTTATGCTAGGCAATGGTATGATTCGGCATCTAGTATAGTAAATTAGATTTTCAGCAATGAACAAGGCTTACTTGGGAAAAAAAAGTGATTTATTTTTGAAATTTCAGAATTTCCTATGTTGTTTTTGAACTTGCAAGTTTTTTGAAGTATATTTGCCTCTTAACTGTCTATAATAGCAGCTGTTTAGGCTGCTTGCAAGTCCAGCAAAATTATTTGTTTCTGTTTCACCATTTTAAGTTTTCGGCTTGCAGGTGAAGCTGTATGAACCGTATGACTGTAATAAAGACACTGAAACACTTGGTGATACCCAGCTAGATTTAAATTTTTGGGTCATAAATCACACAATACCAGGTTATAGTCCAACAGGTTGACTTGAAAATGCAAGGTTTCGGAGTCTCGGTCCTCCTTCTGGTGTCATGTAATTTCTGACCTTGTCCACCCCAGTGCAACATCAGCACCTCCACATCATGGCTATATTTTTAACATTTTTAACTTTACATAAGTAACACTCTCTTGCCCTAATTTTCTTCAGCCTCTCTCACCTCAAATATACAGTAGAGTAACGGAGAATTCATACCATAATTTACTTTTAAAAAGGATTAGAACATACTTGCAGTAAGCTCATTTCAAGAAAGACGGATCTTGCACTTGGGGGTGCTAAAGGAATCAAAGAATATTGGAGATAAATGGAAACAGGCTATTGAGTGCGATGATTAGCTGTGATCGTAATGAATAAGCAGACAGCCAGGGCTGAGTTGCCTATTCCTGCTCCTGTTTTCTATATTTCAGCATATTTATCAGTGGGTTGGAATCAGCCGAATCTATATCTGAAATATGCCCAAGCTAGCGGGGTGCAACACTCAACTGAAAAGGTTATTTAATAGGAACAAGTTAATTAGGTGCAGTTACTGCAATGTGAAAATGTAATGAGATGGGCAATGTGCAGGAAAAAAAATTCTTTGTATTTGATTTAGTATATAAATAGGCAATAAGGAAAGACCCATTTCCAAAATTGTACAACAGCATGTAGACCGAGGTCATATTTCATTATCAACTGATATGTACACTTGAAGCACAACCTCAATAAATACTAAAACAAAAATATCAGCTTGCATTATTCTGTAATGGTTTATCTGGCTGTAGCATTATTTGTGTGAAGTCCACCTGAACTTTGATTTTATTGGGTGCAGTGAGTGGATCCTTTTTCAGTCTGCGGAACTTCGAAAAGATTGATGTGAACCTATATTGTACAATGCACTATTAACCCTGATTTTCTGCTGATGACGAGAACAAAATTGTCAGGGCTGTTTGTTGTTACTCCTCTGAAACTGACAGCAAGTTCTGGAATCTACACATGTACAGGTTAGATGCAGAAACCCAGAGGTTGCTGTCAGTGCTTCTGTGCTTCTGAAAAAGGTGCTTTGTTGAAATAACCCTTTTGACTCAATCTTTTCCTTTTATGCTATTAGTCTCACTATAAAAACCCTTGAAATGGTTGCACCTTGTTTTATTGAGATTGGATTTTTAACTAATTTAATACTTGCTGCTGAAAAAACTCTCATCTGCTACTTAGAAACGAAGTTTATATTTATTATCCAAGCTCTCCGTTATCCTTATGGAGAGAGTACAAGTTTTTGTTTTATGAAAACCGCAAATGTTGCTTTCTGGACAATTAAATGGCAAGCAATGTAAAATTTGTTGTTGTGATCAAATCATCTGTTGAAGTACAGAACTGACTAGTAGAATGCAGTGTTAAATTAATCAAAGGAATTTGTCAACTCACTAAACTTGACTTCTAAATTGCCTGAAATAATACAGACCAGCTGTGAAACATTCAAATTGTTCTCTCAATGCTGCAAATTTGAGCATGTGCATAATTAATTTTCATGCTGCAGGAAAGCTATGGGTACAAATTGTTTCATATTAACCAGAGAGACACTTAAAGTTTCATGCAGTTTATCCTATTGAGAGGAAATGTCTTGCCTTATTTCTGCCAGGCAGGAAAGGATGATTATTTCCTTTTATAGTGGACTGAAAACAGATTGTTTGTTTTATTTTAAAGTCTTTTTTTAGTAGAGTACTCCATTTAGAATATTGTGGGCTTGTAGATTCCACATTTTCTGACAAAGGTTAAACAAATGCTGGATAAATTAATAACGCATGGCTTTGGATTCAGATGGTACAAAACCATTTGAAATTTAATGAAGTATCAAGTGCCTAAAATTATAGTTTATGGGTTTTAAACACTTGCAAATAGTACAATTTTGTTTTGGATGTATGTTAAAGTGATGCATGCACAAACTTGATTCTACTACTTTAATTCACCTGTGTCATGGAAATCTCTCTCTTCCTTCAGATGCCCCCTCAGTATAGTCAGCAGGGTATGACCGGTTACTGCCAACAGGGCCAACAGCCTTACTACAATCAGCAGCAACAACAACAATCTTCATACATGCAACAAGCACAGCAGAGGTACCAGCCCCAGCAGCAACAGGTAAGCATATCTACTTACTAGAAGCTTTAAGGGTTCCAAGGAATTCTAATGGACTTCAAACACACTTTAACAAAAACAAAGAGTAAATTATTTACATTTAATAACACACAGTAATACCTTGAGTGAATTTTAAGATTATTTTGACTAATTTTTGAAATGGTATTTAAATGTTTGACTTGTTATAGAAAAGTATTCCATCATTGCATATTTGATTCGTCTTTCTATATTTGATATCCATCAGCAGTTATCCCATTTATATGTGAAATTCTGATGGCCAATAATTGCTCTGGTCACTGCACGCAGTGAGATCATAAAATATATCGAACTATTCTAGTCACTCAAGCAACTTTTTCCCTTCAAATTCAAAGCGAAATACTGCAGATACTGGATATGTGAAATGAGAAAATTCTGGAGAAACTCATCAGGTCTCAACATCAGTGAAGAGAGAAAGAGAGTTTATGTTTAAGTCCAATATGACTTTTTTTTTAGAACTGGAGAACTCCCTCCTTTGACTTGGATCCTAATTATTTAGTTGGATAAAAAGTAATCATTTCAGTTTTAGGACTTAAATTATTGCAGCTGAAATAGCTAGCTTTGGGGTTTAGTCTTGAACCTTAGTGAGTCTTATGACTCTTGAAATACCAAGATGTTCAAGTTGTTACAATAGAGTCATAGAATCCCTACAGTGTGGAAGCAGGCCATTCAGCCCGTCGAGTCCACATCGACCCTCTGAAGAGTATCCAACCCAGACCCACCTCCCTACCCTATCCCTGTAACCTTGCATTTCCCATGCCAATCCACCTAACCTACATATCTTTGGACTGTAGGAGGAGACCGGAGCACCCAGAGGAAACCCATGCAGATATGGGGAGAATGTCTCTGTGAAGTTTGCACAATCGCCCAAGGCTGGAATCGAACCTAGGTCCCTGGTGCTGTGAAGCAGCAGTGCTAACCACTGTGCCACCATGCCAGCCCATCCAAAGACGAGCAATCAGACCTCGTCTGGGATTTGAACCCGGGAACTCTCACTCATCCACCACGTGCAATCCCCAAAAGGACAATCGTACCCCTAGACCAAAGAGCCATTGCCACAATTATTGCGTATTTTTCATTGTCAAGACTACTTGCTAAAAGCTTTGCATTATTTTTATCCTTAAAAGAAAATGGGAGATTTTAGTTTTGTTTCTTTGCTACATGCCTAAATATGTTTCCTAAAAAAGTTTTTCCAAGTGTTAATTTAAGATTTCTAGGAGTTGCAAATACTTCTTCTGTTTTATATTTATGATACTCTGATTACTGTAGCATACAAGCTCTTTATATTAGGAAAACCTCCATTATGAGTAAAGTCATTTATTGCAATGATGTGCACTGATCTCAGTTCGTAATAACCACGTCTCGAAGTCCCAAGAACCAACATCAAACATTAATAGATTTTTAATCAGGAAATTCTAACTTCAGCTGGGCTCAATAGGCCATATTGAATTGTTGTATAAGAATAACCGGAAACTTTGCATGATATATCTTCGCTGCTCATCACAGTAAACAAGTTAACATTCCTTGAAAAGACTCATCCTTCTTAATTTAAATGCCTGTGTTGGAGTACTTTTAAGGTGCTTATGCCTATTCAAGTTGCCAGTTCTACACAAGACAGTTTGAAGCATCAAAGTAGCCACTAACCTAGAAATCTGTGAATCAGTTTTAACTGTAAAATTACCTTCTGTATTTTGTGATTCGGAATATTTGTAGTCTATCAGGACAGGCAAATCAAGCATTTAGCTATCATTTTTATTCCTGGAGTATAAATTCATTGGTTATTTAGCTAGTCTTGTCATAAACTGTCAATTGTGGGTAAATGTTTGGGTTTTCAACCTAAAAACACTCCGATCTAGAGTTAGAGATAATAGGTACTGCAGATATTGGAGAATCCGAGATAACAAAGTGTGGAGCTGGGTGAACACAGCAGGCCAAGCAGCATCATAGGAGCAGGAAAACTTGACTTTTCAGGCCTAGACCCTTCTTCAGAAATGGGGGAGGGGAAGAGGGCTCTGAAATAAATAGGGAGAGAGGGGGAGGCGGATAAAAGGTGGATAGAGGAGAGGATAGGTGGAGAGGAGGCAGACAAGTCGAAGATGGAGCCAGTAAAGGTGAGTGTAGGTGGGGGG